>CM031237.1:754179279-754184279 GCA_018340775.1 Taxus wallichiana var. yunnanensis
TACATGAAATTTTTTTGATGTGCTTTTTCATTATCTTCCATTAAGGTAAAGATTTTCTAGATAATTATTCACCATTTAAATATGTTAAAATGATGATGAATACATTAGTTTGAAACAAAAATAAATTTGGGTTATGTTTTCACATTGATTCCAAATAGCTCTCACAAGGTGAAATAGATAAGGCACTAGTCTATTACTCCATGAGATACCTGAAATAGATAAGGCATTGGTCTATTCATCCCAAGGAGCCAAGGTCCCACACCTTAGGGATGTTCCCATGTTTCCTGGATCAACTTATTGATCTAACGGGTGCACGATCTAAGTGAGAAAAAAATTTGCATTCACTGTGGGACATAAAATCAAAGCTAAGAGTCAGTAATTCTCGTGTAGATTTGCATTTCAAAGGGTACCCAACGACTCCATATTTATAGCTTTCAAAGGAAAATGCATGCACTTATGCAAAGGATTCAAACAAGGGATTCTTCACAAAAAGGAAACCACAGGACCACCGAGCTTTCTTTGTACCCACCAAGAAGAAGAAAAGGGGGAGTTGCATCACCCTCTAGAGCACAATCATTGACTCCATTTGGAATATTCCCTCCGCTAAGATTAAATCAACCATAATTCACAATTCTGATGACAATAAGGAACCAAGTATTTGCCAACTTCAATAGTGCGAGTCCTCTTGTTCTCGTTCAATGAGATGACATACCTATAGCAGCTCTGAAAAGCATACCATACTTCACCGGTTAGAACAATGTTACCCCAATATAACACATATAAGATATTGCCAATATTTGCTCAAGCCATAATATCACGCAGACAACATAGCGGTCAAGATTCTTACCACTTCCCTCAAAAGGAAGGTGCTTCAATGGTATCGAGGCTTGCAAGCCAACTCCATATGCAACTAGGATGAGCTGGGGAGAAACTATGTAGACAGTTTGAAGATAAGAGTGATCATTTGTCCTTCATGAAACATTTGACTACCATCTAGAGAGCTCCTCTAGGGTTCATGGGAGATTTCAACTTCCATTTTCAAAAGATGTGGTATAAGATCCCACTTTTGATTAATTCCTCCCCATATAATTTGTTTTTGTATTATTTGTGTACCTTTAAGAGTGAGGTGATTGTAATGATTCAATCAATGGGCGAAACGACCCTCCACAGGATCTTACAAGATCACTGTATGCGAGCTGAAAATTTCCTAATCCAAGCCGAAAAGATAGCTCCAAGGCCACCAATTCCCTTTCTTCACTATTAAAAAAATTATTCCTTGTGAAAAACTTTTTTCGGCTCAAATATTTACCGATATTGGGCCACAATAGAGACCTCATATTAGAGACACAAATTGATGGCCCATAACTCTCATAATGTTAAAATTCATTTATAACTAATATTAAGCTCCATTTTTATGCCAAGACAATAGAAGGAAGTTAATTTTACTAGAAATTTTCACAAATATAATTTACACAAGTTTTCTCCGATAGTAGAAAAAATAACTCAAACAAGTTTACTAGCACAATGGATAAAATAATGAAAACATGTTTACTATGATAGTTGTTGTCTTATATTTGGTAGGAGTCCATGAAATAAATTATTTCAAAACAACCAAAGATTCAATTGGTTTAAGTAGTGGCACTTCATGGCCTCCACCTCTAAGAGTTGTAAATTTTAAGCCTTCATACTCTTACACACACACATATGTGTGTGTGTATATGTGTGTGTGTACACACACACACACACACACACATAAGGGTTTATCGTATCCAAGGCATTTTTCAAACAAATAGATTATTCAAATTGATATTTTACCGACCTTGATGATACTAAGGCCTCAAAGGAACTTTTGTGAGAATTTTGAGAGCATTCAAATTGTATATAGTAGAGCACTTTGGAACTCACCCATCCGTATCCCCGTTGTTGAAAACAATTTATATGTATTAATTCTACTTTTGTAGTTACTTGAAGTCTAAATATACACACATAGATGTAATTCTATGGAAATACTTATATACCCATATACTCCGCCTTAATAAGCTTAAGATAAGCCAACAATACAAATGGTCATGAGTCATTCCACTCATCGAGGATATCCCGAGTGCATTTTAGACTAGTATCCTCATTTTAATAAAACATACTACATAATGAATATAAAACTAAAGAAAGTTGATTCACCAAAATCTTACTTGCATAAACTACAATTTGGAAGGGTGGAGACACGAGATGACATGAAGAGATTTATGAACATCGTATCAATTGTAAGATAAGGATCATATCTCGGAACTCGAATTGTGCAAAATAACACCCGACTTTTGGACTTTTTTTTTTAGAATTTAGAAGTTGAAAGCGAGTGCCAAGTTTTACCCTTGTTTTTGGTACTATAGGGTTACATTTCAAAGGACTCCCACTTTGTGGATTTTGGTGCTTTGAGGGCTTTTCCAAGACAATTTTTGAGCAAACGACAGAGTCTTTGTCAAAGGGAAAGGGAAAAATAATGAAATCCAACTTCTTGAGGGTGAATCCCCCTTCGAACATCATGTCATATTTTGATAACATTGTGGACACCGACCTCATCCATATTGACCTCCTCGATTTCGGAAAAAAGCAATGCCCCATCAAATTCTTCTTGTATTAAAAGTATCTACAATAGTGTTATAGCCCTCGCAGTCGATCTCCTACTCTCCATGCAATTCCCGAAGTTCGTACACACAACAACTACACATTCTAAATCTCATATAGTTGAGGATCATGGCAGATGGTAGTGATCAAATTGGACGTTGGCTACCTTGAAGAGTTGTTCAAACTTCCGGCATTGAAACTTATGTGGTAATATCACCTAAAACGACCATGCAGTATTGAAACAATAATTTTGATACCTACATCAAGATTCTTAATAATAGTTACCTGACAAAGCCAAGACCATCAGTAACCAGGTTCCCAAAGACCATTCCCCATTCTAAATTCATTCAGGAAGTTAATGATTTAATTACCTTGCTAAGCATAGTTTTGGCACTTCCTTCTTCTAGGTATTTTCAGAGTGGATGTACTAGTACATCTCTACTATCTAGAAGAACGCCACCCTCATCCGATGGGATGAGGAAATTAGTGATGCCTTGCACTCATAATTTCTAGAAGTTTAGACCATGGGGAATTTCTATATGGTTTCCTACCTTGTGTATGCTGCAGTAGGGATGAGGAACTATCCAAGACTGAAATCTGTTGATTTAAGGAATCAAGTACAAACATACGAGTTTTAGTATCAATTGACAATGAAGGAAGGACCAAAACATTTCATAAGGGTGAATGGCGCCTTATTTTATGCTATCATGTGTACATTTGAAAAATACCGGACAATCTGTCGGGTTATAGATGAAGCCTAGAACTTGGTTAATATATAGGGATGTATCTTCTTGCAGTTCCCAACCTTCACATACCTCAGAGTAGGGGATTTTTGGGTGCTCCTTATATGCTTCCAAGGTTCCCTAGTGACAAATGGGTCTTGATGGAATTGGTCAGAAATTACTCCATCTCCACAAATACCAACAAAGCAAACATAAGGCATGTATTCACTTACTGTCACAATTAGTCGATATGCATATGCATCATCCTACAAGGCCAAAAATGTCGAGGGATAAATGCAAAAACTGAAGATCAAGACCTTTCACCAGTGAGTTAGATTTGATTTTTGAGGTGTCGTAGGTAGGCTCGGACTAGCCAATGTTCATATACCTCAATTAGAAGATATCTGGATCGATTGCAGAGATGAGGTCTCACCGAGGAAGAAAGAATATTGTGAGTTAACACTTGAAGACATGATCAAATACAACACCACAGATGTTCCAAAAGGAACCTATGATGAAGAGGTCTTGGATCCCATATACACTTAAGCATGTGTAGAGACACTACCATTTCCCTTAGTTAATTGGTCACTCAAGGGTGCATGCTCACCAAGGAATACTGAAGGCATCATTAATTGCACTAATCGCTGGTTATTTTCCTTTGGAATTCCATCCAACAATATTAAGTATACCATAACTTACAATCCACAATTACAACTAGAGGTGGGCCACTCTACCGCTATAAAGGAAGAAAGGCCCCTTTTAAAGCCTCTCAAAATCAAATTTGTAACTAAGAGCGTGGGGCCTTCTTCTTATCCTTCCACTGAATTTATATACTTGAGTTTCTCTCCATCTTATACTACCCAACTGTTGCAATATCTTCTCTCACCTTCTCTTCCTTCTTCCTCATTTTTAGTTCCTTCCCCTCCTCCACCTCTCATGTTTCCTCCACTCACAACTTCTATTCCTTTTCCTTCCACTTCCTCTTTTCCCTGTTTTATCCACCTCTTCCCCTTCAATAGTCCAAGTATTTTCTTCCCTTCCTCCTCTTTCATTTGGAGATAGTTTGGCTTTGACTTCTCCCTTAAGGACTCCTCTTCCCCAAATCCCCTTTCCTAGTTCTCCTCCTATCATCCTTCCTGTTTCATCCATTTACATACCTACGGCCGTGATGTCCATCCTTTCTCCCTGGTTAATCCTTCCTTACCACTTGTCACCTTTGTAGCAACTATCTTTTCATCAGTCATTTTTTCAACCCCCATTGTTTCATTACCCTTTCCATCCTCTAAGCAAATTATCTCTCCCTCCATCATTGTGTCTTGGATAATTGGCTAAACTCTTAAGAAGAAGAATAAATTATCCATTCATTGATGAATTTGATCTTAGCATTATAGATCTTGCTCCACAATGCTAGGAAAAGAATCTAAATATAATATCTCATCTAAGAGTTGACTAACTGGGAGATATTTTTCAAAATTTCCACACATGTTGCGAGATAAATCAAAAGAAGATATCATTGCATATGATTTCCAAATATCCAAGGTATCCTTGGGAAAGGCTACGCATGAAGGTGTGAAACAAGATTTCCGTATTTCCCTTGGCAACCTTCTAGAAAATTTTGATAAAGATAAGGTCACTAAGGATGAGCTCAAAAATTAA
>CM031237.1:754189279-754326694 GCA_018340775.1 Taxus wallichiana var. yunnanensis
TACTTGACCCTGATGATAACAAGGCCTCCAAGGACCTTTTATGGGAAGTCCGAGAGAATTTAGATTGTATTTAGTAGATAGCACTTGAACTCACCCATGTGTATCCCCACTGTCGAAAACAATTTATATGGATTAAGTATAATTCCACGTTGTTACTTCAGAAGTATAGATATACAAAGAGATGTAATTCTATGGAAATACCTATATACCCATATACAAATACCCGCCTCAATAAGATTAAGATAAGCCGACAATATAGATGGTTATGAGTCATTCAACTCATCGAGGATATCCTTACTACATTTCAGATCAGTATCCTCATTTTAATATGACATACTACACACTGAATATAAAACTATGGAAATACCTATATACCCATATATGAAAACCCACCTCAATGAGCTTAAGATAAGCCGACAATACAGATGGTCATGAGTTATTCCACTCATCAAGAATATCTCGACTGCATTTCATATCAGTATCCTTATTTTAATAAAACATACTACATAATGAATATAAAATTGAAGAAAATCGATTCACCAAAATCTTACTTGTATAAACTCCAATTTGGAAGTGTAGAGACACGGATGCCATGAAGAGCTTTGTAAACATCATATCAATTGTAAGACAAGGATCATATCTTCCGACTGCCATCATCCTCTTCTCTTTCACAGTAGCAGCTCAAAAATTCAATTGAAAAGAGCTCTTCTATGACATTTATCTTCCGCATGCCATCATCCTCTTCTATTTCACAGTAGCAACTCCAAAAACCTATTGAAAAGAGCTCTTCCATAGCATTTATATGTGCAGAGATCTACGAGATTTGCAAACATTTCAACAAACAATAATGGCGGAGACCGTAGTGTTGGATTTTGCAAGGCGTTTAGACGTTTTTAGTCATTTTAGATATCAAAATACATGCACTTTTGAAATATGACCATTATATATATAAAATAAATTAAATGTTACACATACACTACATATTATAAATTATAAATTTGTGAGATTGATGACAAATATAATATAAATGAAAATGGAAACTTTGAAATATAAATTAAAATAATAATAGTTAAATTATCTTAATATCTAATTACTGAAATATAAACATATTCATATCTCATTGACAAAATAGAAACATCTATTAATTTTTCAATTTGTAGATATCTTCTAACATTATTCCACCAAAAAGAAAAAGAAAAAACTTTTCTACTAAAAACAAGTTAAAAAATTAAATGTATTCCATAATTTTTTTTGAAAAATCTTAAAGGCTTGATTAATAGAATTTGAGTAACATGTTTAATTTATAAATAAAAATAAATTCAACATATCAAATAGTCATATATTATCAAAATACACATAGAAAATTGTAATAGATTTATTGAAAATTAAATATTTGCTAACGTGGAAGCTATATACCTACCTTCGGACACGAAAATTAATTACAGGATAAAAAACTAAAATTAATGGGTCAAGATTCCCCAAATATAAGGAGAAGGAGCCATAATCATCGGCTTAATTACTCAAAATAACAAGGCCATAATATGGAAAATCCTGCTGAAGCAAATGTATTAGGTATAGTCAAACGTAATAAAGATGAAAGTTATAAATATTTATTGCAACTATGTGACAATATCTTGTTGTTTATTGTTAAATGCAATAAATGATATGGAATATTCATTAAAGATTACTCGTAGAAGGGTATCTCTATAGGTGATGTAGCTATTGTTTGTAATTAAAGTTATATTCTTATTTAATGAAATGTTTAGTGGAACATTGTTTGTAATTAAAGTCATTGTAGTTTTGAATGAGTCCTAAAGTCATTTTTATTTTGTAGTAGTTTTTTGCACTTGCACTATAATTTGGCATAATTTTGAAAGGCATGGGACGATATTGCAATCAGTGTGCTACTTTAGCAATATAAGCTTGGCATAATCTTGTACAACATGGAATGATATTGCATTCAAATTGTTATGCTAAATTAATAAACATATTGATTGATAAACAATGTAAATCGAGAACAAATCTAAGCAAGAGCAAGAACATGACAGACGAAAAATGGGCTAGTCATATAGTTACTTATCAATTGATTATCTAAAATATTCAACAAGCAATTGTTAAAACAACCACAAATTTATTGATTTGATTATATTATAAAGCACAAAACATGTAAGAAATGGTAAAAATAAATTACAAATTAGTAAATGTGCAAACTTATAAAGACACAATTATAGTGAATCGTACCTAACACTATATTACAAAATTAGATTCATTTATAAGATTAAAACAACTCGCATTGTTGTTTGAAGGTGAAACATGATAACATGAGGTTATTGTGAAAAAATAAGGAATTGAAATAGGTAAGAAATGAATTCAAATTGTTAAAATTCTATAGCTAGAGTTTTCTACTTCGTTCAAGATTTCCATGTCCGTTATAGCTACAAAATCATATAAAAACATGTATGCAATTTTGAAAGTAAAAATGATTTACTTTATGTTTGAAGGAACTATTTTCATTTTATTGTTTCCATGAGTTGTTCAAATTGGAGGAAGGAGTTATGCATTTATAAAGACGCATAATTTATAATTAGGAAATTAAGTTGCATGCTATGTTTGGAAATATCCCAAACACTACAGCTAGATTGATGTGTTTGCCTTTCCATCGACAAGTTTAACGCCAAAGCATAATATAAAGGGGATTTGTATCATATATTAATAGAAAACTGTCTTGGTTACAAAATATGAATAAAATAGTTTTGTTAAGATTTTCCACTAATTCCTATTCATCTATTCCAACATTCTACCCATTCCTTCAAAATATTTGAATCACTCAATCTCGAAAACAAAAAGTGGAAATCATATCATCATGTTTGTAACTATTCTGTCTTGATGCCCAATCAAAAAGCGGAGATCTACATCATTATTTTGTTGAGTAAGAGTACGGTGACTAAGTTTTGATGGAAGATACCTTCCTTATACAAATTTTTGATTGCTTCATTCGGGTGAATGAAGATTGATGAATTCTCTGTCCATTTTTGTAAATACCTTTCAATATTCAATCTATCTACATCATCTTTCATTTTTCCCATTTCTTTACTATAGTAATCATTAGTACACTAGTGGGTTATATATCTTAAAAGATTGAGCTCTAAATAACAAACTAGCAAAATAGGGATGGTAGAAACATGATCCATACAGTTTGTGCAAGAAATGTAACACAATTTAATGGGCATGTCAGCATGTTAGCGAAAAATTCAACTACAACATTTAAGTTCTAAGAAAATTTGAGAAAAGGAGCATAGAATTTAACCAAAAATAGAAAAAATAAAATGACAAGCATATTGGATAATAAAGATTATTTTAGCTTTGATAGCAACTCAAAGAAAATTGATTCAGTGGATAAGAAAAATGCCTCAAACATGTCTTTACCATTGGGAAAATCCTAGTTAAGGGAGCGTGCAACTTGTCCCAGTTTATCTTTCACGACTTGTAAAAGCAATGAAACAGGGAGCAATTAGATGACATGCTTCGAGAGAGCTCTCCAGCTAGTATCATTCTCCCTCATTGTCATTTGCCTCAACCATTTTTGGTTGTTCCATCAAATAGAGCCCAGAAAAAATAATTTTACTTTCTATACAAATGAAATGTATCAAACAACATTTCTAAGTGTATCCTCTATGCCATAAAAGTGGGACCTTGAGAATTCAAGAATTTAGAATTACCTAAATAAAATAAATTTTCAAGTCAAATCCCATAGCACTTGAATGAATCACATAAACTTTAAATTTTAGATATCTCTAGCAAATTGTTTTTGGGAGTTATTCTAAGTGGCTTCATGAATTCTACTCAGTGGAAAATCAACAAATTTATTTGGCATGATGGGAATTAGTAAGATTTGGGTATGGAGCTCATTCACATATCCAAAAACTCCACCATGGCTTTCCAAATTTGAGTCAGTGATAACTCTTTAAGTTTTACTGGGAACTTTAAATTGTTTCCTTTATTAAGATAGCAAAAAAACAAAAAGTAAAAATTTAAAAAAGTTAAAAACTTTTCTTACTAAAAATTACAGTGCAGTTTTTTAAAAAATTGAAAAAATTATCCTAGATTAAGAATAAAGGCCCAACCAATAAAATTGAAGATAAATAGTTTTTTTAATTTTATTTTTGAAATTTAACATCAAACATTATAAAAACTAAATGAGATCACACATGATAAATTTTGATTGATTCTAGGAAATTGAATATTGATATTGGTGAAGACTATATAAATACACGATAATAATAATAAATTAAATAGTCAATACCGAAAAAATAAAAATCCACAAAATGCAAAAAAAAAAGGTCCTTAAAAATAAAAACGAAAAATATTTCTAACATACGCATAGAGAGGGCTTTGTAATGTATCATTTAATATAGCAAACTAATAATTTCATGTGACCATACAATGCGGTGATTTTTAATTTTAAAAAATTTTAAAAATAAATTTAATTTTGTCCGAAGTTCTGACAAAGGACAAACGACCCCGTATAACGCTGCGTTCATTATTAATTTCCTTAAATGATTTTAACGTGAACTATCTTTCGTATATGTTGAAGAGAACTTCAAAGAAAGATTTTGATCTCCCTACTTTATTCATTATATCTTGCGTAATCAGAACAAATCCAGATTGGTCCAACATTTGCAAGTTTTCAAGTTCTATTTATCTACTATTATGGCTGCTGCATCTCTGTTAAGAATGTTTATGAATTCTGTATTGTTGGGAGGATTTGTCATGTGGAACCTCTTTCTTTCTCCTTGCAATGCCAATGTTGAAGTCGATGCACTGATTGCTGTGAAAAATATGTTGCATGACCTTCAAAATGTATTGAAATCCTGGGATCCATATCTGATCGATCCTTGCACATGGCTTCATATCAACTGTGACACCAACCAGCGTGTTATCACTATGTAAGCCTGCATCTTTCATCTTTCTTTATGCCATGTAATTTTTGCATTCATTTCATTTGACATATATTGAATTTTTGTAGCAATCTGCAACTCAAAATGCTTTCTGGGAGTCTGTCTCCGCGGATCGGTGATCTTCTTAATTTACAATACCTGTAAGTTTGTTTTCACATTTACCACATAATCTGTTTTTTAGGTTTAGTGTTAAGGATTGAGGAGTATCTATTCCACTAAATTCACTCTGGATAAGATATCAGTCCCATCCCTTTTTAGTATTCAGGTGTTTTTTATCACAGGTATTTGCATGGCGGATTGGTTAACCAATTTATGGGTTGTTTACCGCTTTTGCGGGGTTTATCATTGGTTGGTTGACCAATCAGCCATGCAAATATATGTGATGTTTAGGCTGAGCGGTTTGGTACATTAATTCTAACTTAAAATATGTATGTGTATGTGTTTCAGGAATATATGGAGTAATTCGATTAGTGAAAATTTACCAACAAATTTAGGAAACTTAAAAATATAATCGCCTTTCGTCTTTCTGATAACAAATTCACTGGACAAATACCCACCTCCCTTGGCCAACTCTCCAACCTACGCATTCTGTATGTTACATCCTTCCCTTTCATTATATTACAGATTACGACTTATATATGGCACACCTCTAAATGATACTACTTTTTCAATATCTGTTTTCAGAGATCTTTCCAACAACAAATTTAGTGGAAGAATACCAATCTCGCTCGGCCAACTCTCCAATTTAAGCATTTTGTATAATATCATCCTTCCTTTTGATTACAAATTATGCATGTCATAAGCATAATGGTATCATCTTTCTAGATTTGTGAGTGCTAGTTACATCATAATTATTTTCCATATTTGTATTCAGAGATCTTTCCAACAACCAACTCAGTGGCCCTGTCCCAACAGGCGGGGTGTTTTCTAAATTTAGAGATAACAGGTAAGCGATTTGTAATTTGGTCCATTCAATGAATTTTCATTTAGCAAGCTAGTAATTATAATTCTCTAAATTTAGAGAACACAGGTAAGCGATTTTTAATTTGGTCCTTTCAATGAATTTTCATTTAGCAAGCTAGTAATTATAATTTTCTATCCTTTCGTGTGTGGATGCAGTTTTAAAGGCAATCCAGGCTTGTGTGGCCCTGTTGTGCGAAAGCAATGTCCGCAAGATTCTCTCCTAATCTAATTAGACATAAGATTTTATTCTGATAAACATTTCATAGAATATAATGAAACAACACTTGTGTGCTATGCTTGATTTTGGAATCATACAAATCTTTTTCCTGATACGAAGGAATAAATTGTTATTTATTTGTTTGTTGAAGGAATACAGCCACATGTTTAATGGGTTAGTGGGCATTAAAAAAATCGACACATTAGTTGATATAAATACACATTTATATAATGTTCTCCAATTTTATTTATAATTTTTGTGGTGCTCAAGTTCATTGAGGTTGGACCCTATATATTTGGCCCCTTATATAGATCTTTGGATCTTAAAATATTTTCTTAAATAATATTAATGAATCTAAGTAAATATTATTTTTAAATTTATTACATTTTGAAGTATTATCTTGGATGGGTGTTATATAAATGTTTTCACATTTTATATTCATATTTATCATACTTATTATAACATATGACAAAAATAAACTTTTAATTATGTTTTGATGTATAATCATGACCTATTGTAAAGTGCCCAATTTGATACAATGTATGCTACAATTTTTCTAACAAAAGTTAACTTTATACTAATAAAATATTTTCCAAAAAAATCAAGGCCTTTTGAAAACCACGAGTACTTTGGCGTATCTTACAATTGTCTCCCTTCATGAAACTATATTTTTTCAAAAACATTTTAACTCCAATGAAGATTACCATTTTATGCATATGTTATAATCATACTATTTTAAGAATCCACATCTCTTTGAGGTGTTATGTTAAAAGAGTTCATGTGGAATGTATATGCTTCTACATTACAAAAAGCTCGTCAATACTTTTTTATGCTTCGATAGATTTCTTATGGTGTTTTAAAGTTCACATTTTGTCATAACATGGAAAGATGATGGAAAAAGATGTAGAATCTATTGTTAAACCCGGCAATTGTACATCTTCTTAAAAATTTAAATTTTTGTCAATAAACCCATATTGTTTGTTTCTAATCATCTTAGTTTAGGTCGTCATAACCTTCAAGCATACCATTTTATGAGTTTTCCTATTTTTGAGATATTTTCTAAAACAATATTGATGAATATTAAATATTATTTTTAAGTGCATTCAATTTTGGCATTTACTTAAACACTTGTTGTATTTATGCTTCTACATTTTCGGTCTTCCACATTTTTCACTAATTTCTATTGGAAATACTTGTGCAAAAAAACATATGACAAAAAAATGTTTTCAATTTTCGTTTGGTGGATTACTATACATTATTGTAAAGTTTTTAATTTGGCAGATTTTTTTATAGATTGTTTTTTTAATAGAGAGAAATAGTGGATAGGCCACCACTAACTAAAGCCATATTTATTGGGGACCTGCAACTAGGGGTTGAACATGGGATAAAGAATAGAGTACACATTATGGACCAACTATAAAAACTTAGCCATGACCCTCGAGTGAATTTAGGATACAAATATAGACATCGTCTTGGTCTTGGGCGTGATATAGTGCATGCTAACCAAGGGGATTTAAGCTTAAAACCTCACACTTTCCAGTTTCCTCATTTTCCAATCCATCATAACCTCTTGGAGAATTTTCTATATATTGTTGAATCTACACTAGGAAATAAAATTGTCTCAAAAAATTTCAAGACCTTTTTGATAACCTAAATTTTACATAAATTGTGATTGTCCCTCCACCAGACTATATTTCTTTGATAATATTTAAACTCATGTTAAGAACATTATTTAATGCATATATGTTTCAATCATACAATTTCAAGAGCCCACATCTCTTTGAGGTGTTATGTTAAAGAGTTCATAGACCTTATCCATGCTTCTGCTTTGGAACAACATTTTCATCCACATTTTTAATGATTTGATGGACGCCTTTATGTTGTTATTAAATTCCCATTTCGGCACAAGCTATAAGGATGTTGGAAACAAATCCCATTTTGTAAGAAGATGGAAAGACGTTCGAAAAAGTTGTAGAATATACCTATAAACATGGCGGTTACATTTTTCTTGAAAGTATTCAAAGTTTTATAAACTTACCCATATTGTACATTACACATAATCATTGTATTCATAGCCATAAAAATGTTTTGGGAATTTCCTTCAAAATGTATGAAGCTTATTCAAAAATGCCAATTTTTAATATCTCGCAATCATAACATTCTATGAGATTATATTTCTTTGAGACATTTCACAAAACACTTTATATAAATAATCCACCAAACTATAGAATATAAGAAACATATTGAAATGGTTATTTTGAAATGTGTATGTTTTGGGGTTTCTGCATATTTGCATGAGGAAGAAGAAGAAGAATGATGAACATTCGTCTTTGGAGTACAATTGCAATTTCTATTAGGTGCAACTCCTCATTTGGAGGTTTTTAGATATGATTTAAGGACTTATATTTTTGGTTTGAAGGACGTGTTTTGATAACTTGTGTATTGGAGCAATACTACATATAATGTTAAAAATGTTGAAAATAGGGTCGATTTTGTGTCAATTCGTGAATGCTATTTTTTTATTATTTTTGAAGAGGTATTTCATGCAAAGCGACATGATAATAGTATTGTAAATGTGTCGTAAATGTGATGCAATTAACACCACATTTATATTACATTATTTGTAACCACACGACCCCACATTGTGTATCTAATCCCAAGTGAATGCCATTTTCACTACACCTCTCATTTTCACTCTTGCGAAGAAGGAGAAGGAGCTCAAATAACCTAGTGTTTTTGCCACATAAAAAAAAGTTAAGTTAAAAAAATTATTTGAATTTTCATTGTTTTGGTAAATAATTTATATCAAGTGCAAGTAAGTTATTGAATTTATTTCGGTGTCGATAAAAAACATTATAAAAAATAATTCCACTATCCCTGAGTAATTTTGTCAATAAAATAAATTAAACAAATGCATTCCATGACATGTTTGTATATCCTGGAGTTAGTTTTTTAAACAATTCATCATTTGTGTATACAAACAACTATAACATTATACAAAAAAATGCATTCTACTTCATTAGATATCAATAACTAAACTGATTTGCATGGGCTTTGAGTATCGAAAAATTTTTTGGAGTCAAGCTTTACACTGAACTTCACCGAACTTGTGAAAAAGTTTGAATTTCACTTAATTTTATTCTCATATACCATGAACTCCAACTTTATCCATTATTTTTGCATGATAAGTTTTTGACACGTGATTTTGCATTATCTTCCCTTAAGTTAATTTTTTATAGATAATTATTCATCATTTAAATATGTTAAAATGATGATTAAGACATTAGGTTGCAACAAAAACAAATGTAGGTTCAATTTTCATGTTAGTTCCAAATAGCTTTTACAAGGTGAAATTTGGTTTTTGCACTACCTTCGTATGTAATACAATTTCTAAAAAAAAATTATCACCCTTGTCATGATTAAAAGTAATTATAGGGTATTCTAAAACTCCCTAGATACTTAGAATGAGCACAAGGTCAACCAAGGTGAAAACTCCCTTAATGTTAAAATGTGAAACTCAACAATACTTCTAATCATAACAAGGAAGTTAAGAAAGACATGTTCTAGGGATGGTCTTTAATACACACTTGCACAATGAACCAAAAACATTGTGGAACTTTATAGGAACCAAAAAAATGTTTACATCACACAACACTTATCTTCAATGTAGAAACTTGGGGATACAATCAATTGTAGTGGGACAACTAATAAATGTCAGCTAGTCATTTTAATCCTCTCATATTCACACTCATCCAACCACCAAAATTTTAATTAGATTTTAGATTATAAATTTTAGAGCTTCCTAAAGATAGCCAAGATGGTCAAGAAGGTTAACCATGCATACAAAATGATTCATTATGGGTGTAAAAAAATAAATAATGGGCATGTCATTAAAGTATTTATAGTCCTCATCCACTCAAATTGCATGGTTTCATGCCTATTACAAAATTTGCAACCCTAACAACTAGAAAAATACACTTTCAAATGCTTTCTGATGGATCTCAATAACATGTTTCCATTTAGAATTGAGGTAAAAGTAGATTGAATAACACACACATTTCCAATGTTTCACTTAATCATACAATTCCAATCTCAATCTCAATTCCAATTCCAATTCCAATTCCAATCTCAATCTCAAACACACAACATGATACAAAAAGGGTGGGTTGAAGTATGTACTTATCATTCTATTTGCAACACACAAACCCTTGTAAACCTTCTACATATCTCTAGCTCTTGAATACCGAACTTGATGAAACTTGGTAATAATTTCATATTTATGTCAAAATTACAAAATATAGAAACTTGAAGACAAATAAGAGAAATTAGAAAAATAGTGAACATCACATAAATGTGTAAAATAAAATAAATAAAATGATAAAATCATTTCGTAGAAATTATATGTATGTAGCCATGCATTAATAATGAGATTTCTAAGAATTCACAACTTTTAATTATACCTTCATAAAGTAGCATCCCCTCAAATTGACAGATTTATAATAAATAATTATAAAAATATTGATTTAACAATCTATTAAACACATTTTTAGTGAAAAGGTTGCTCCCACATGATTTTCGTTAGCGTAGGAGCCAATAACCACATGTCCTGGTTGTAATTTAACTCGACATTCCACCAATTTATAATTTCAAAACCTCTATTAGATAATTCATTGCTATAGGTTCTCGTTCTTGTCCCTATATATTGATATAATTGAAGCAATATGGGGTTAGAGGAAGCCAATAATATATACTCTCCTCTACTTATATATAGATTTATTCGGTCAGTGTCATATATACACATTACATTATGCTTACCCAACATATAGATAGTTCTTAGCCCAACTAAATAGAGTCTTGTAGACACCTATCTATTGTGTTGGTTTCTCTTTGTAGATCCAACCCATCCATATATAGATATATTCACCCCCTCCCTATCTATCATATCTTTCCCACAAGGAACACTATATAGATAGATAATTGAGACCATAAACGTTATATATCAATAATTGAGGCCCCTTCCCTCCCATTCCTCATATGTATACTGGGGAAATGTGACCCAACTATAAAGAGGGGGCCTATCTAAACTCCTATACTTCATATGAGTCGGGGTTTAGTGATTAAGGTTTGTTATTTATTTTTATAAATGTCTGGGGGCAAAAATGTGGCACAAATTTGTTTCTCATTTGCACTACACCCACCTCTAATTTTTTTTTAAAAATGGGATGCCAAAAGGAAACCCCACTTTATTTCATTTTCTTTTCATAGCAATTCTCAATTAAATAAGAAAGCAAAAATGGTGAGAAGATGAGAACCCTAGTGAAATAAAAACTAATGATAGAAAGAAGGAAGATGCAATAGTAAAAAAATTACAAAAGGAAGAGGAGAAAGGAACAAAGACAACACAAAGGAAAATATAGACAAAAAATAAGGCATCAATAGAAATATGGAACAAAACTAAAACCTTCAAGGCAAGAAAACCCTCCACCGTAAGAAGAACAAGAGTATGTGACAAATCCTAGATTGCAAGTATGCATATTTTCATTTAAATATGATAAATAATGTAAACCCTAATGTAAATTTTATAAATCCTAAGGAAAATTTTGTAAACCTTAGGGTTAATTGTGTAAACCCTAAGCCATAATATAATATTCCATCAACACTAAATACAAATCCTAAGGGGAAATTATTATGATTGATTTTTGTATTTTGATTGGGAAAATGTGGACAATGTCCTAAGTAATGTAATCGCAAAAAAATTATATATATTTCATACTAGAATTACCAAATTTTAGTCTTTGTTTCTCCTTTTTACCTCTAACTTTGAGTATTCCAGTGGAGATGGGCCTATATATGTAGTGGAAAATACTTTATTTCTCTTAGTTTTCTTCCACGTGGTTTATTGTCACCTTTTTCTCCAAGAGCCTTATCTCCATATTTAAACAATATTGTAGTATATATTTTATTTAGTATGTTACACCACTATTCCTTGTGAAATGTTTGACATTCATTTTTCAACTTTTTCCTATACACATCTCATGGAATTATCTCAAGCTTGACAACTATCTTATGAGGTGGCATCTCTACTTTATGGTATTCCCTCGAGGGTTTCCTCTCCATGCAGGACATCATTATGGCCAATGAAATGTTTTCTACTCTAGTGGCCAATGAAACCACCATTTTTTAAACCTATGGATGGTCTCTATTGTTTGGGTATAACACAACATATTATTTATTTTCTCTCTTTAATTTTTCACTTTCTTTTTTTTTCAATAATTCATTCATGTCTAGATACGCAAGATGAGGTGGAGGGAATGTTTGGCAATGGTAGAAAGGTGAGGAATTCATACATCTACATGATTCCCTACCTATATGAAGTGGTAAAGGAAATGTTATGAATTCATCCACCTGGTCCTCTCCTCATGTGGGTCTTCCTTAGCACCCATGATACATGTTTGAAGATATCCTCTATTTTATAGGTTTTTAGTATTGGGGAAGAATATCTCTCTCTTAAATTATTATTTAAAATAATATCTATCTAAGCTTTTACGGTAGTAAACATGTCTACACATGTTTTTTTTTAGATATGTGAGCAATGTTGAAGATTTAATTTTATAAATATTGGTTTAGCATTTGTGCTTATGTAATAATCAAGCATTTTTTTCGATTGTGTGTGGGAGTTAATGTCACATATGCTTCAATTTGATATACATGTTTTTTATTAATAAATTTTAAAGTTATTGAAATTGGTGTCACCCTTGCAATAAGTGCCGAAAATTATTCATGTTTTCCATTCTGAAGTACTTTCTATTTCATTTCATTAACAATTTTTTCTTGCATTCATCCAATGTTTGTTATTAAACCATATAATTTTGGTTTTAATATTAGAGAGGACACAACCTATTTAGAAATACATTTTATGCCTTTACTTGTGGCAGCTCTAGAGATTGAGGTCTAACACTAGTATGACATGGATGAGGATTTTGATGAAACTCATGTGCCACCTCGATGTTCATCGAGCTCTACATGTCCACCACAAAGGTATAAGTTTATAGTATATTTTGTACAATTTAATAACATTTTTTCATATTTAAAATTATAATTATACATCTTCATAATGATAGGTCTAGTGCTTATAGAGACCTATAGATCCGTGTAATTAATACTGCCACATTTGTATGAGTGGACATCCCTTAACCTCTAGGGACTCAACATGAAGGTATATATTTATAATTGATTTTTAATTATAAAATTATTTAATTTCACTAAACAATTCTAATACCACTTGTGTATCACAAATCCACTTCTGTATAGAATAGGAAGGAGGATGACGATGGTGGAACGAGAACATGTCCTTCATCTTCTCTAAGGTGTAACTTGCACAGAGGTATAAATTAATAATTCATTTATTAATATAAAAAATTGAACAATTATAATATGATTTGATTATGACATGTATACATCCCATATCAATCGACATGAGGATGAGGAAAACCGTAGAATGAGGGAGTCATCTACACATAGGTAAAAATTCATCATTTATTATTTTAAATGATTTTAATTAATTCTTTTATAATGAGTCAACATTTTTACAAATCCTAGTCAAATGAAGCTCCCTCTCATCCGTTTAGCAATAAAAAATAAAAAAGGGAAACAACAAGATACTCCTCAAAAATTATGAATGGCCTACTCCTATGTGGATTAAGGGGAGTGACAATACACTCTCATCCCCTCTAACAAAAACATCAATAGACCCTCTCATCTTGTTCATAGTAATTATAAACATCGGGTGCAAGGGGACCTCAAAATGGACCTCTATGTAAATGATGATATGAAAATATTAATGGATATTTGGGAAAGTAAGTATTTTAATATATTTTATTTGAGCTAGAATAATTTATCATTGTATTAGTTTAAGTTTTTTTCCATTTATTTTATATGTCATTTTTAGTGATTTCTATTTTTGTGGTTGTAAGTATAAAAAAGAATAGTTGACCAAACACAAAAATTGATTCATTCATATTGTCATCTAGAGTGGTTGAAAATCCCACTTGAGAGATGGAGAATGTTGGTTGATGTAACTTTTGCCAAGTTCAAGAGGACCCACTACAACCCAAAGCTAATTGAAAATTTTGCATCAAAAGGGTTTATGAGAATAAAAAGGAATTTGAGGGTAATTACGTTATGTCAATTATTATTTAATAAAATTGTATATAATTTGAAATTTATTTTTATATTTAAAATTTACAAGTTCACTACCAAGGAAACACAAATTACAAGAGGATATTTCTTTGACCTCCCAAAATATAGAAAGTTGCTTGGTTTGATTTGTGTGACAAGTGGATATAAGAGAACACTAATAAGGTTGCAAGTTATTTAACAAAATAAATGATATATGTTGTCATTTGAACTGTAAAGAGGACTATTTAAATATTAACATTGTGGTTGATAAACACATTTTCTTTAATTTGATATTTTATGTTGTCTACTTTCCATTCACATCTTATAAAATACAAATATGGTCTACAATCAAAATGTAATGGTAATTGTATAACATGGTGATCAATTAAAAATTTAATACATATTGCAATTGATGCAGTATATCAAAAGTAATGTGCTCAAGGGGTATGAAGTTAGAGTCCAAAAAGAGTTGTTGGTGACTAATAGTTTGGACCAAAAAACTTAGAAAACATCGCTAATAAATTTGTAAGTTCTAAGTCATTTATGGAGTTATGTTGTTTTGATTTAATAATAAAAATATTAATATATGCAATTTAATCATATGTACTTTTATTCACAAGAATACCACCATAAGAAGCGCACAACAAAGAAAGTGCATTCAACATTAAAATATTTGAGATGGAACACAAAATCCTTTAATCAATGGGCCCAAAATAATCATTTTATATTAGTAAGACATGTAATGTTCAATTTTTTGTACACACAAACTATAAATTAAAATTAAACATTGTTAGCATTTTATCATTAAATTTTTCTAGGGTAAAACAAATTGGAATGATGAAGAGGATTTAGAGAAGGATGAGGATGATGAGGATGATGAAGAGAATGATGAGAAGCATGATGAAGAGGATGATGAGGATGATGAGGAGGATCAAGTTTAGGAAGAGCAAGAAGATTGTGAGGATTAGGGGAGGATGACGAGACCTGATCACTAAGATATTTAAGATGTATTTTTACATAATTTATTTTGTAATTCAAAAGGTACCCCTTAATACTCCCTCAAAATTACACTAGTATATATTATTATAAATCACATTTTGAATTGAAACAATGTCTTATTTTATTATTAATAATAATATTTATACTTTATAAATTCTCAGTGTACAATTTCTTAATGACAATACAATATAAATAATATTTTAGTATTTAATGAACTTAATAGTTATAAATAAGCAAAATAAAATGCAATGTAATTATTCGTAACCATACCATTTGTAATAAAGATTAATTATATTGCTTTTCTAAGAAAAATTATCCAACAAATTTTACATCATATTTGTACCACCTATTAGTATTAATGTTTTAGGTTTTGCATCAACTTGACATGGTACAAAGTAGACCCATTTTGACACAAATTAGGCACAAATATGACACAATTAAAATTGTCTATTTGTGTCATTTTTATGCACAAATTGACGTGAATTCTTACAAGAAACACACCAAAAAAATGCCTAAAAAGTTGATTTTGACACAAAAAATAGCCAAAATATGGCACTATTTGCACATTTTATAATAGTGGAAGATCGCATTGGTTTGAAGGAATTGGACTTGTTTTGATAATCAAGAGACCAAAGAATGCATATCAATTAGGAAAGTTAGATTCACTTTGATAATTATAATTCAAAATAGAAATAAAGTTTCTTTATTTTTCATATATGCTCGTTTGAATTATGAAATTAGTTTATCTTGAAATAATTGATAACCACAACCATCTAATTGAGATTTAATATTCTTAATTTTATCAATATAATTAACCATGTTTTCATCTCCTTTCATTGGTATGGTGACAATTTCCATGATAACATTTATAATTTTTAAGAAACAATTTCCTCAATGCATCGACTCAAGTTTTCTAAAACTTCAGAGGGAGAGTCCTGATGTGTGATATGGAGGAAACATTTTGCTTTTATGATCCTGAGTATAATGGACATGGCCTCTTGTGATTTCTATTAAAATGAAATCAAGTTTTCGATAGTCTCAAGTCTTCCAAGTATGTTTCTTATCAACACCACCGATGAGATACCAAAGCTTGCTAGAAAAAAATTATACTTCTAACCTAATTTTCCAAATGTTGTAATTGGTGTCATTTAATAATTACAAATTTTACATTAGATTATTTTTCGAAGACACCATTTTTTCTCAAAAAATAGCAATTAAACTTACTTTAAAAAATAAATACACTTAATCATAAAAAAATTAAAAATTTGTATATTTTGAAAAATAAGTTTTATGTAAAAAAATGTCGTAATTAAAAAAATTATTGAAATAATAATAATAATAATAACAACAACAACGATTTCTATTTTTCTACTAGAAAATTATGATATCATTTTTAAATGATATTATTTTAAAAATTTCCAAAAATATCTTCAATAATTTTTTGTAACACCCCATAATTCCACAACCCAAAATGACCTCTAAAACCATGGTAATTTTTTTAAGTTACATCATTAATTATTATATTGTTTATTTGTTATAACACCATAAACAACTTAAGAATTGATTATTTCCCAGAGTCCACACCAATATACAATTCTCACAATTGAGACAACATAACTAATCCCATACTCACTCAAACAAACATGTCACACAAAATAACAGGTGTCTACATGAAGAAACAATTAAAGATTAAATCAATCTTGCCCATTGGTCCCATTCATTTGTATTTTCTGGATTCTTAATCTACTCTTGGATTCCATTCACCATGTTATCTCATATGTAATTCTTAATAGTCATACATGTGTTAACATCATTAAGCATGAATATTCTCCTCGTCTTAAAGTTTCATCACAACGGAAAAACACATTTCCTTTCAACAATATTACCATCATGCTAAGCATACTAACCAATTTGATATCAAGCACTCACGACAAGAAGGAAAATCATATTCCCAAGAGGCATGACTCACTATGGGAATGAGTCATAAAATCATTGTGAAAAGTTAAAAGTTTCATCTCCCATTACAAGATATAAGTCAAGATTCATTTACGCTGCAAACTCAACGTTTGGGAACAATTCAATAGTGGTAAAGGACCACAGGTTTTACCTAGATGATCAAGTAATAATCAACGAATCCCAAGGACATATGTACTTCTCATTTACATCTTGATCACTTCATTAATAATGTGTACCTTTTACAAGAAACTCAAGGTAATTTCAAACTCTAACATCGATAACTTGTATAGCTCCTTTACTAGTTGAGATTATTAACGAGCGTGATAGTTTCATGAGACTCATGCTTATGGCACATGATTCTTCATAAGAAAATTCTTTCGATTACTTTAACTTCAAGGGGGAGATTTAACTACAAGTTAATAAGATAGTTCAAGTAAACTTTATTTCTTCCAATAACCTCCTAGTTGTAACAATCTTAAAGATGTAATTCAATCACAAGCACCATCTACAATGGCCTCTTAGGAGGTCCCAAGTTAACTTAATCCCTTTTATCCTCAAAAGTATTTTCACCTATATAATGCAATCAACACCATGTAGGAGATACATTCCAATAAATCCATATCTCGTAAGACATCCTAGGAGCCTTTTTCACATTTACCATTGGCATGTCTAAAAGTTAGGCTCATGGGCATGATGAGAGATTTTTATATCGAAGAAGATACTATTAACAATCAACCCAACTCTTTTCTTCAAGTAAATATCTCTTGTATTAGACATAAGGGTCTTCCTAGGATAATTGTACGATAGAAATGTGACATGTGAGGATGATAATCGGCAAGTGACTTTCCCCATACCCAACCTCTCGAGGTCGTGTCGAGACATTCGGTGGTCTGGAATTCACGCAGGATGCAGATAAGCTAGTTAGGTAATTTCATGTCTTCAACATGCAATGGCAGGATCAATGAATCTAAGGCAAAGAAGGCCCTCCTAACCTAAACCAGTGTGATAGATCGTTCGGTGAGGATAGCTGCTTAAAGGCTCCAATCAATATCGAGCTCTGCCGTGATCTGATCTATGGGTTGTGGGAGATAACCTATGGGAGCTTCGTATATGTCTCCCGACAAGGTCATGAAAATGGAATGGCTAAATATGTAGTGGATCTTTTGGTGTTTTATGGATGATTCTCTAGTCTAGTCTAGAAATATTTAGCTTGATTGGCTACTACGTTTAATAATGATAATTGTGTGATAATGTCTGGTGGGAGTGGAGAGGATCTAAACACTAATGTTCACAAACCAGTGTCAATGTTGGACTGATTTGTAGGCCCATTGGGTTGTGGGACCTTTGGATCACAACCGTAAGTTCGTGGTTGTTGTGGACCTCCTATGGTCATGTGAAGAATAAATACCTAATTCCAAGTATCCAGTAATCATATGCCTTTTTGGCCTCTGCATTTAGAACTAGAAGTTGCACAATTTTCTCGGAGTATCTAACAAGTGTTCTGGAAACTTGGATACGTAAACTAGTGTCTATATCAACAAGGAGGTCTACTGCGTCTAGCTGTGGGACTAGTGGATCACAACCGAATGTTTTCCCTCTTTCAGGTCCTTCTACAGTCATACAGATATCTATCAAGGAAGTCTATAATTTTGTTGACTTGACCAGAACGTGTGTGCTCTGTCGTCTTTTATGTTTAATCCCCTTAATTGTGAGTTGATTTCTTGTAGGTTTGTTGTTGTTCGGAAGACTTGAATTCTGAGATTTTGGTCTATATCAGTTAATGCTGTAACAGTATTTGGTTGAGGCACGATTGGCTCAAAAATGTATTCCCTAGGCTCTCTAGGTCCCGTGATTGTCATACAAGATCAATATAAGCCTAACTGAAACAAAATAAATTGACTATGTAAGATATATCTACAACATATAAAGTGACTTCTCTGTTTTTGTATTTTTTTAATAGAATTTTAAAAGAATTAAAAGAACAACTAATCTAATATATTCAGAAAATGACAACTAATCTAATAACAAAATTAAAACAAACAAGGTAGCTTTGGTGTAGCTACTTTCATGCGGTTGTGAGTTTATCCTAAATAACTAGATAGCTAATTATCTTAATTGAAGGATTCTCGATCCTACCTCGAAGTGAGGAATGAATCATAGTTTCTCGAAACTATCAATCCCCATGACTTCCTGGTAATATCGAGAATGAAACTTTAAGCGAAATGAAATGTTTCACTACTCTATTTGATATATTTTAACTAGAACTTTGTGAGATAAAACCCGAATTTGCGGAAACAGTGGCAAATCCAGTGAGTGTATGACTTTGTCCCCTCATAATGATCTCCCCGTTCTTTCATGTTCACATGAATCGAGTAAGAGCGTGTATAAGCTAGAATCAATAGAAATAGGTATTCGAATAATGGCAATTTCGATATAGACCGAATAAAATGTGAGTAGGAGAGGGACATCACAAGAGATAGAGCTTGGCATATGCAATTCCTAGCGGGATTTATTGCGGGAATACAACGCAAGAGTACCACGAGATTCTAGAATCCACCTTTTATGAAGAACACAACTTACAACTATAATGGATGCAATCTATAACTGACACTACTCTACTCTAAACTAATTTGTATGGACAATAATGAACAAGACTGAAGCAAGAAGATTGAATGGCTTCTTAAAAGCAAAGGAAAAGCTGGCATGGATGCAAACATGAAACAAAATGAGCTCTAAACAATAAATTGTGAGACTAAACAATGAAAATGAGAAGTTGAGAGTCATTTTTGAGGGGCCATTTGTTTGAAAACAAACCACTATTTATAGATTTCACATTCAAAGGTAACTCCAATCGAACTCTTTACTATTAAACAATGGAGAAACACTATTCAGGGGGACATAAAACATTAATACGAGCCAAGGTGGTGGAGAAAAGCTGGTGAAAGTTAAAAATTATGCCAGTCGTGATCGAAAGAACGTCTTTGGGAAATGGGAAAGGACCACCGCCCGAGTGGCGGTTAAGAGACCACCACCTGACAGTGGGGTGGCGGTTTCATCACTAAAGGGAAAAAAGCTAAGAAATGAAGGGAAGAGGAATAAAACAAAGCACAAGGAACATGAATAAAGCATTTGGGATGCTAACATATACTTTACGAGCTTTTCTAGATCTCGAACACCTTGTGAGGTGACCTGTATCATCATTGGGGCATGTGTAACATTGTTTTGGTGGTACAGTACCCTTCAATTTTGGGTACGTACATATTGCCCCCTCGGAGAAGCATTTTAGCCATGAAGAGGCATAAAACGGTGGGTTCGAGTATGGCGGTCCCAAAATGGGAAGTTAGAAATTATACCTGACACACCCGTGTGTCGAAATGTCATCATCCAAGTTTCCGCTACCTACAAAATGGAAAGAAGACTCAAGTGTAGATAGACAAAAAAAATCAAAAAATAAAAACCAAATTAGTATGAGATGAGGACTTACCATTAGCACGGGGATGAGAACTTACCTCCATTGGCACTCTAAACCTGTGAAAGGGGCCCTCAAAAATGCGTCAAAACACTATATATATATATATATATATAACGGGACCATTTTCCTATTCATTCATGAGTGTCGATTTGATAGTTTTTGAGCTCTGGGATCCACGGTGATGGTTTTCAACGAGGATATAGTCAAAACGTTCAGTATCGAGATAGTGATCATGCCTCATGAGTAGATCCTCGACCCATGAGATCTCAAAGTTAGTTCTTCTTGATTTAACGTTTTTGCACCTAATATGCAAAATGATGAAAACTTTGTCGGGGGATTTTTTTTTTTGGAAATGTCAATTTTGAATGTATCTCTTAGGGCGCCTAATGGGTAGGCTTTTGTTTTAATTGAAATGGTTGTTTTTTTGCATTTTCAAGCATTTTAGGGCACGTGACCCATTTTTAAATGCGAGACGGGACCGCCGCCTAAGCGGGGTGGCGGTTCAAGCCCTCTCGCCCTTTAAGGCAACGGTTCACGGAACCACCGCCCGCTCAGGGGCAGCGGTTCTCTTCGAATGTTAAAAAGCGATTAATTTGAGTTTATTTTTGCATTTCTAGTATTCTTACTTTCTTTAATGATTTTTCTAATGCAATCTTGATACTAACTTTCTCCTTTTTGCATGTTTTTGTGTGTTTTTCAGAAGAAGGAAGAGTACATCGATGGGCCGAGAGAGACAGAGTGTGTGATTGGCTTCCAGTAGTGCTAGATGCACTCTCTCAGGATGAGTAGGATACCCTCCAAAGGGAAGGCATATTGAGGATCGCACAGGTCCCCCATGTTACACCTACTAGTCACATACTATGTGACTTATTTTCTTACTGGGATGCAAATCGGAACACTTTCCGATTTCCAGGTGTTAGGGGTGAGTGGACTATCACCTTAGAGGATGTCTACCGCATTTTAGGAGTCCCGATTATTCGGAGGAGACTTTCATTTGATACAGTAGTATCCAAAGCTCAGGTGACTCAGTGGGCCACTTATATGGGAGACGCAATTGTCTCCTTTGGTTCGAAAAGAAGGGGTGAAGGTCCGTTCTATTCTTGGCTTGCCCATCCCTTTGATCCGTCAAATTTGTTATGGGCATCCTTGCTTTGAGATTGATCGGAGACAAGGAAGGGGATACATTTTTTTTTGGGCCCCCATCATTACCTGATTGAGGCACATGGTCGGATTTATGCCTAGGGAGCCGATATACTTGGGACCACCTATCACGACTTGTACCTGGTGGTTCACTTACAGGGACATTCTTTGAGCCATTTCACCTTGGTTATGAGTGGGTCTACAAGCGTATCATCCCTTATGGGAGAGGCATACAAGTGGCGGATCCCAGTGGCGTGAGGGCAGCTAGATGGACAAAGATGTCGGTGCTTAGAGCACCCCACCAGCCAGTTGCTTCCCTGATTACTAAGGATATGGAGGCCACACCTTATCAGGCCATGACAGGGTTGTGGGGTGAGGAGACCTTCACTTTGATTTCCTGCTCTACTACAGGGTAGCTTGTGGACAGGACGGGGAAGGTAGAGACACACCCCTTTGATCAAGTGCCTCAGCTGATTCGGCCTTGATTATGTTGATATGCTTCCCCCAGTGGTGTTAGTGTTCAAATCAATTCGGGAGGCTAGGGGAGGTCCTAGGGCCGGGGGGTTGGACTGTTGTTACTCCTGGCATCCCTATTGTAGCGGGAGGGTGGTACGCACCTGAGCAAGAGTCAGTGCTCCTCAGGAACCCCTACTTTGGATTGCCGTTGGTCTTGCCCATAGCAGTGATGACCCTATTGATATAG
Source organism: Taxus wallichiana var. yunnanensis (assembly GCA_018340775.1). Taxonomy (NCBI): domain Eukaryota; kingdom Viridiplantae; phylum Streptophyta; class Pinopsida; order Cupressales; family Taxaceae; genus Taxus; species Taxus wallichiana. Next base: position 754,211,866 of record CM031237.1, read on the forward strand.
AATTTGAGTCTGAGGAGTTCACAAGGAGAGAGACAGAGGAGGATACCGACAACATGGAGGTCAGCGAGTCAAGTGGGGGAGAGGATAGCAATCCCGAGTGGCATGATACTTAGGAGATCTTATAGGTCAGAGAGGGCAGAGCAGAGCGCGGAGAGGGTGACTCTAGTCTCAAAGGAGTTGCCTTCTTAGGACCTAGGCGGAGAGGATGAGTCCGTAGTAGGACGCTATGTTGCCCCAGGAACAGGAGGAGGACATCGATCGGTGGTGGCATATGTGGCAGGTGCTGATCCTAAGGACTCCTCTTGGAGGCCCAAAGATCCGAGTGAGTTGTCACTCTTCTTTTAATATTTGTTTTTAGCTAGGATTGCCTTAGTTGCTATCTCTCCTTTTGTTCATCTTTGTTTTTATCTTTTGATTATTTTCTAACTTGCTTTTCTCCTTTGCTTGCAGAGATTGTTAATGAGCGGCGAGACTTGATTCGCCAAGTATGTATTGATACCCTGATGCTCCCTATGGAGAAGACTCATGCCAAGATATCCATGGATACGGGGAGCCTTCAAAGAATGGTAGGCATAGTGATGTCTTTGCTCTGTCGGCATGTGGCCAAGATAGTGACTTCCCTCCGTACTGAGTTAGTGGGTATAGGATCTGCAAAGTGCCTGATGAGGAGCTGCTCTCATAGTGAGGCTACAAGCCATCTGTTTGGGACCGTGATCCCTCAATGCACTCAGAGCGCCTGGAGTATCCGGAGTCCTCGACGTGGTCGTGCGCCTTCTAAGGGATCTCATAGGGGTTGAGAGGCCATTTGGCTCTTTTTGTAGTGACCCTTGCTAGATTGTTTATATGATCATTTTGTATTTTACGAGGCTCATTGAGCATTTTGACCATGCCTAGTGCATGATGGCATTGTACATGAAACCTGATTATATATATATATATATATATATTCATCTCTTTTTGGATCTAGATCTCTTTGTACCTAGAGTTTTGTGATTCATTTTCACATGTATACTAGATGTTTATAAAAAAATTGTTTTTATATGCTTTTCAGAATGTATGCAATGGAAAACATATATCACAAATGCTTTATTTTTTTGTTTCGTGATGTTGATGTATGATGATGCAAATGAACTTGTGATCTTGAACTTTATCTTTCATAAGCAATTTCCTAAGTACTTCATATTATTTTGAAAAAATGTAATAACGAACTAGTATGATGAGCAGGATGCACTTGCCCACTCCTAACTCCACGCAACTAGCAAGATGTGAGGGCTCACCACCGAGAGCTAAAAAGGGCACAAGCTATGAGGTGTGTTGAAATGGAAATGATGGGAGATATACAAAGATTTGGTGGAACCAAATTGGGACGCTACAAACTTATCTTACTCAAGTGACTCCATAGTTTAGAATGCAACTTGCTTTGCAGTTTATCTAGACTTAGATCCGTAGATGGCCACTTGGTTGACAAAATCTAGTTTTCAGGGTTTTGAACTCTCTTGGAATTTTGGACATCTGATTCATTTGTTTTTGACTCAAGATTTCAAAGGTTTGTTTGAACTATTTGCTTATGAATTTCAACGTTTACTATCAAGAGGACCCCCTACACCTTGCCCCATGCTACTAGTAGGAAGCATGGGCTTATCACCATGGATAAGGCATAGGTGAGTAAGGGCATTCCCATTCTTTCCCAACCCTACGTCACTAGTAAGAGATGCAAGCTCAACACCAAAGGTTAATAGCGCAAGGAAATGTGTAAAAGTAAAATTTTATGTTTGATCTATATTCGACCTACATACTTGAGCAAAATGTCAGTATGTTCTTATTTCCAAAGAGATATATATACGGGATAGATGTGACAACATGAAGCTTCTAGAATGGACTATAGGCAAGACACCTATCCTAGGAAGAAATTAAAATTGAGAACAAGCATGCAGGCCCTGGTATGGCTACCGTTAAGACTTTTTCATATCTAGCTTTAATTGATGAAATGATTCTGGATCAGTTGATGATGTTATGAAAAATGAAGAAGTATGATTTGAATGCTCTTGTCAATACCATCAGAAGTTTGTAATGAATTGCTTAAGAATAAGTCCCTTGATCACCAAGTTTTACGAAGTGAGCAAACAAAATGAACCTAACTAAATGAATATGTAATGTAGATATAATTATACAAATAGTGCTAATGCTTCATGCTTAAAATCGTTTAAGGTGCAAGGAATTGACAGTTTCACCAAATTCCTCACCTTCTAGTGTGCACAAGAGATACACACCATTTCCATAGTCCTTCATGACTCGATATGGGCCTAACCACTTGGGCTGGAACTTTCTTCCTTCACCAATTTTCTTATCGATCCATTTGTGCCTAGTTTTAGAACTAGATCTCCTTCATATATTTCTCGCTCATAGACCTTTTTTTTTATCTGCCAAAGCACATCCGGTCAACATAGACTCTATACCACTGTTTAGTGTTTAACCTGGCCTCGTCTAGGCTTTCTAGTTGGGAGAGGCATGCCTCTCTATAAGCTTCCTCATCCAGAATCCCTTGTAGTGAGATGCGGAGACTGGGTATTTCAACCTCAAGTGGGAGAACTACTTCGCTTTGAATACCAATGAGAAAGAAGTTACTTTGGTGTTCTTGTTGAGGTTTAGTGGGCCCACAAGGCTAGATATAATTTTAAATGCCAATCTTATTTGTTTTCTTTTATCGTTTTGAGGAGAATAGCTTTTAACATTTTGTTTGTTGCTTCAGCCTACCCATTGGCTTAAGGGTAGTAAAGAGAGGTCGTGTGATGGTTTATTTTGAACTTGCTACATATCTCACGAATTTCATTGTTTTTAAAGGACGTGCCATTATCGGAGATAATGACTTGTGGGACACCATACCTACAAATAATTTGGTTGAAATGAATTTGGTGATCACCGAACACAGTACGGTGGTGAGAGGCATGGCCTCTACCAATTTGGTGAAATATTTCGTGGTTGTGATCATAAAATTATGGCCATCGGTTGATGAGGAGATGATTTCCTATCAATTCCAAGCCCCACATGGAGAAGGGCCACGGAGTTGCTTTTGGTTGTAGGGATTGTCTTTGGCATGTGAATCTCGTGAGAGAATTCTTGGCATTTGTGGCACTTTCGTACAAATTCTACTACGTTATGTTCGAGAGTAGGCGAAATAGCCCATCCAATGTATTTTTCAAGTGGTGGCATGACCACCAAAGTGGCCCCACATATTCCCTTTGTGGGATTCATGAGAATCTTCTTGGATTCTTACGTGTCTATGCATCTTAAAAGCATGCCGTCGAAGGCTCTGCAATAGAGCACTTGGTCTAAAACAACATATTTAGTGGCAATAATGCATAACCACCTTCTTTGTTGTGGTGTGGCACTTTCGGTATGTATGGTCCATGATAAAATTGATGATATCAGTATACCAGGGACATGTAGAGATGGGGGGTCTGGTTTTGACAAAGAATACACATTCATCGGGAAAGTCTAGATCTACCATTTCGCCTCCATCTAGTGGATTGTCACTAACTAGCTTCTGTAATGATTTTTCCTTTAATGATTTTTGGTTTACGAATGTTAACTCGAATTCTCCCATTAGGGTTATAAAACAAACCAGCTTTTTTAGATAAAGATCCTTGTGTGAGAAATGTCCATAAATGGTCTGTCTTTACAATGACCCTTGTTTCCTAGTTTAACATGTAATGTCTCAAATGTTTTGTTGCGAAAATTATAGCAAGGCATTCTCTCTCTTCTGTGTGTAACACGTTTCATAATCGAGCAACGTTCGGCTAATGAAATAGATCGTGCATTCTCATTTGTCATCGTCTTCTTGAGCCAGCATGCAAGCTAGTGAGACATGAGTGGCTCACGAGTATAGGATCAAAGGGTAGTCTGGTTTGGGAGGAATTAGCGTAGGTGGTGACAATAAGAAGCACTTAACTAATTCAAAGGCCTTGTTGTAATCTTGATCCAATCGACGCTATAATCTTTCTTGAGTAGATTATGTATTGGATGAATGGAAAAGCTTAAATCTGGGATGAACCTTCATATTGCACCGAGTTTCCCAAGAAATGACCTGATTCCAGACTTGTCTGAAGGTGGGATCATTTTGAGAATAGCCCATATTTTTGCTAGATCAACATCAATCCCTCGTGAAGATATAATGTATCCTAAAATTTTGCCTCCTGTTACACCGAAAATGCACTTCTCTGGGTTTAATGTGACACCATACTCAATTAGTCGTGAGAGGATGATACGGAGCACCTTCGGGTGATCACAGTGCTTCTTTGCCTTGGCTAACAAGTCATCCACATATGATTCTACGATTTTATGGATAAGACCGTGGAATATATAATTCATTGCCCGCTGATATGTAGCACCGACATTTTTAAGACCAAATGGCATAACAGCATAGCAATAAGTTCCCCAGGGAGTTATAAATGTGGTTTTGGCTTGATCTTGTTCGGATATTTTGATTTTATTATATCCCAAGAACCCATCCATGAGAGACAAAAGCTCGAATCTAGTTGTTGCTTCAATGACGACGTCAATGGATGGTAATGGTAAATCATCCTTGGGACAAGCTTTGTTAATATCCCGAAAATATATGTAGATGTGTATCTTTCCATTCTTTTTGAGAACAGGAACGATATTAGACACCCATTGCGAATAGTCAATGGGTTTGATGAATCCTACTTGGAGGAGTTTTATTACTTCCTCTTCTACCATGAGAGCCACTTTTGGCTTCATTGGTCTTAACTTCTATTTAATTGGCTTCATATCTAGTTTAGTGATAAGATTATGTACCGCAACTTGTGGTGCGATACCTGTCATTTCTTTATAATTAAATGCAAAGGAATTTTGATGTTCTTTGAGGATTTGGGTGTGTATTTCTATTTCTTCTGGCATTAGTGAGGATCCTAACTTCAAAATTCTCATTTCTTCCTCCGTTCCAATGTTTATATCAATGGTTTCTTCTATCAAAGAAGCGTTACCTTCTTCAAACTCAGGTGGGGCTGGAGGTAGTTCCAAGCTTTCTCCATTTTCTATCTCATAGATATCGAGATCTTTTTGTGGAGGAGACTCTACCATGGGATTTCCAAAGTAGGAAGAAGAATGTGGTATTAAGGAAAGATCAACTATACTGTGAGCAAGGTGTAGCTCCGCATAGGTGTTTAGATATTCGAGAGCGAATTTATCATTATCAACATGATGTAAGATAGGAGATTCATTCTCAATTGTATGTGTTAGCAGAAGGTTTGTTGACATTTTCTTCACCAATGGTTCAGTACGAAGTGATACTTTGAAACTTGTATCTTCCAATTCATTACTTGGGGTAAAACATGAAGCTGAGGTTGCTATTGAATCTACGAGGAGGTTCTATTCTTGTGGGATTGCCTCAATGGATATGAAGTCAAATCTTTTGCATAGATCTAATACCATTTTTTTATAGAGTTGTAAGTGTTCAGCTCTAGTTTCATATACTTCAGAGACCTGGTTTGCAACTAACTGTGAGTCTCCTAACACTCTAATGTCATTAACACCAATCCTTTTGGCTATGATGAGGCCAAGGAGGAGGGCTTCATACTCAGTGCCATTGTTTGTACATTCAAAGTTCAACTTAAAAGAAAAAGGTAGGATCTTTCCCTCAGGAGAAGTAAAGATTACGCCTACCTCGGCTCCATAGCGACATCTAGCTCCATCGAAATGGAGAGTCCAATATTTACTAGGAAAGATGGATGCTAGGAAATTCTTCACATCTATTTCTTATGTTTCGGTTACTTCTACCATGCAAAGTTCCTCTGCATTGGAAGAGAACCAACTCCTAGGGTGCATCCCATACATGTGGAGTCAAATGGTAGGAAAATTGGTAGATCTTGTTCTAGTAATTCGATAATTTTTGCAGTAGTTCCTAATGACATTGTTTCTACAACGTTAGCTTCATCCTTGAGGGCTGGGATGCTCTTGACTAGGTTCGTAATTTCTAGTTCTATTGTAGGTATTAATTTTTCTTCTGGTTTTGAGTCAATTGGTTTGTTAAGTTGGTTTGTTGGGAGTTCAAACTCAGAGTGAACACCTAGTCTTTTCTTCAGGTCTGCTAGGTGTATGTCGAATGGTTTTGGGTCACCTTTTGCTATGAATATATTTCCTAAGTGTAAGAATCTTATTTCCTGGAATAATGTAGAGGGAATTGCTTTTATGCAATGTACCCATGGTCGACCGAGGATCATATTATAGTTGGTTTCCGATCTATGATATAAAACTTGGTGAGGATTGTCTTGGGTCCTAAGGTGATTTGGTAATATTATAGTCCTAATTGAAGTAGCTTTAAGGCTATCATAACCTCTTAGCGTATTTCTTGTTGTGGAAGTTTGTTTCTTCATATCCTAGCTTTTGAAGGAAAGAGAAGGGGACAATGTTAAGCTGCTGCCCCATCATCCACCATTGCACACTTAACATAATTATTGTAAACCCACACCTATAAATACAAGGGCGGATCGCCTCTACGTGTAATTTCAGCATTTTTGGCATTTTGTTTATGTCGAATATAAACTCGGTATCCCTATCTGCTGCCTGGAGGGTGGATATCGAAGTCTATATGGTTTACTTGTGTTTTGGGAGGTGGAGTGATGTTAATTAAATTACCTAGACCTAGTGCCTCTAACAAGCAGCCCTATGGGCAGGAGAGTTTTTCAACAAATCCAAAAAGGAGATGTGAGAGAAGGTCTTTGTTAAGTCATTAATTAAATCATAAGCACCCATGGGTTTTACCAATGTTTGTTGAATGTTATCTGGTTCTAGTGGATAGATTGGATTTGGTTGAGAAGAATATTCTCGTGTTCTTGTTATGGCTTCTACGTGCAACTCAGTATCTAACTCCACTAGACCAACTATCTTGGTTCGCGGCTGATTTCCTAATTGTGGTGCGACAAGTGGATTTAGCGAAGTTGAGGCTTCGTGATCGTTATTTCCTGTCATTACACCTTTGTTCGTCCCATTTGGATTTAATTTATTATTGTTATTGTGATTTGGAAGTGGATCATTGAAGATCTTAAGAGGTGTGTTTTGAGGGGAGATTGCCCCTGTGAAAGTATTTGGGATAGGTGTTACAGAATCTGTTAAGAACATATCTATGAAGAGTTGTCTTTGTTCTTCTGGCAGACGTTGCATGAACTTATTGTAATCACGGCAAGTCCTAGTGTCATGGCCTCAAATTTTGTGGAAACCACAATACGAGTTAGGATTATAACTCCTAGGTTGTTGGTTTGGCACGTGTTGTGGTCCAAAATTCTGATTGAACTATTGACTATTAGGATTAAATTTTTGCGTTTGTTGTCTTTGGTTTTGGTTTTGATATCTAGTTGAGTTTTGACTTGGATTCTATGTTTGGATCTGCCGTTGTTGTTTTCATCGTTGTTGTTGTTGTTGGGGATGATTAAAATCCACCATGTTGATTATTGGGGTAAAATTGTTGTTTCGTTGATTGTTAACTGGTGGTGGAACATTTACAACGTTTACTTTTTTTACTTGGTCAGTCACTCCATCTGTTGTCATCCTATGGTTTTTGTTAAGGATTTTAGGTCCTTGATTGGCATTTGTGGTAGTAGTAAGTCGTAGTGTTTTGGTTGGGGACAATTAACCTCCCATTTGTTCCATATGTCTTGCGACCGCTATCTATCGCAACTTGATCTATTCGGAGAGCACTCTCGAGCACTTCATCATAAGTTCTTAGTGGGAACTTCTGGACTTCTTCATTTATCTCTCTGTTGAGAGAATGAAGGAATAAATCACATAGTTCCATCTTATCCATGTTTGGAGCACTTGCTGAAGAATAGAGGACTGTACACCATCTTTGGATGAAATGAGAAACAGATTCATTGTGTTCTTGCTTAATATGCAAGAATTCTCTGATTCCTGTTCTCAACAATTTGTGCATGTCAAACGCCTTGATGAACTCTAAAATGAGTTGTTTAAATGAATGTATTAAGGCTTCAGGTATTCTATAATACCAATCGAGGGTGATACCCTCTAACGTTTTGGGGAATATTTTAGCAACAACTCCATCCCAAGGGAGCAGTTCTCGAATGGCCATGGCATAGGCCTTAATATGTGAATTTGGGTTTCCCTCTCCTTTGTACTTTGGTAGATCAGGGAGAGTTCTTGGAAGCATGATACTTCGTATAGTGAAGTCTAAAGGTTCTTTCAAATATTCTGAATAAGTCCCTATCGCATAGGTTTCGACCATTGATGGTGCTTGCGGGGGGGAGGTGGAATGGGTTGTTGGTGTGGCGTAGCATATATATTTGTAGGGGCATAAGGAAATCCCTGTGGTTGAGCGAACATGCTGGGAGAAGAGAACATATCTCCCTATGGTGATTTGGAATATATGTTTAAGTATGGAGGAGCATTGCTCAGGAATGGATTGTTTTGTACTAAACCGGGAGGTATCATATTTTCCACTGGAACGGTGTTAGAAAATGCGGTTCTAGTTGGCATTTGTTGTGAATACTGAGGAGGCATGCCCAACGTGCTTGTTCCTGTGAGGAGGTCTACTTGGCTAGGATGATGTGGAGGATTGGAATTTCCTGCCTGCATGAATTACAAATTTTGACTTGCCTGAGCAAGTTCCAACCCTCTAACCTTCTCGACTAAGGCTGAGATGACCTCGTTTGGTGAAGATATGGTATTTTTCCTTAGTGGTGTTTGTTGTATACCTTGAGGTTGTATAGGCATATGGTACCCTGCTATGAACTGATCGTTGCCCTGCTAAGTATCACTGAGGGCATTTCCTATAGGTGGAGGAATGGGGGTGTTTTCTTGGAATGAGACCTCGGGTTGTATTTGTAAACCTCCTATAGGTGGGTACATACTTTGAGAGCGTTGTTCACTCCTAGCATAACATGCTAAGTATTCATCATCTAAAAATAGATATGGATCTGATTGTCTACTGATTTGCGGTCTAAGCAACACCTGAGGAGATGAACTAGATTCTCTAGTGAGCATCATGTTGTTCGAGCCTGAAGGCTCTGGTTGTTGCATTTGAGTGAGTTGATCCAACTCCTCTATTTGGAAAGAAGAACTATATCTAGTCCTTTGAGGTGGAGTTTGTGTTGAAAACCGGTTAGTTGAATAGTTGTCACCCCATGCTGAGAGCGAGGGTGATGGATGTCTATTTAGTTGATCGTAGTATGCTTCAATACCTAGGAGAGGTCTGTCATATGCATCGAATCCTGACATATTCGGGGTATATGAATACCCAGAATAATGGGAAGAAGCGAAGATGGATAAAACTAAAAGAAGAGTGTGAAAGTGAAGAAATTGTTCCGTCAATATCAAGTTCACTAATCTTGGGGGTGAAGCTGATGTGAAGGCTAATGAGGTAGGTAAGATGAAATAGTTGTTTGTTCACATTGGGTGCACCAATTTTGTATGAAAGAAAAGTGACATGCGAGGATGATAATCGGTAAGTGACTTTCCGCGTAGCCGACCTCTCAAGGTCTTGTCGAGACAACCGGTGGTGGAATTCATGCGTGATGCGAGATAAGCTAGTTAGGTAATCTTATGTCTTCAACACGTAATGTCGGGATCTATGAATCTAAGGCAAAGAAGGCCCTCCTAACCTAAATCAAAGTGTGATGATCGTTCGGCGAGGATAGCTAATTGAAGGCTCTAATCAATATCGAGCTCTGTCGTGATCGATCTATGAGTTGTGGGATACGTGGAAATAACCTATGGATGCTTCATATATGTCTCCCGACAAGGTCATGAAAATGGAATGGCTAAATATGTAGTGGATCTTTTGGTGTTTTATGGATGATTCTCTGGTCTAGTCCAAAAATCTTTAGCTCGATTGGATGTTATGTTTAATAATGATAATTATGTGGTAATGTCCGGTGGGAGTGGAGAGGATCTAAACACTAATGTTCACAAACCAGCATCAACATTGGACTAATTTATAGGCCCGTTGGGTTGTGGGACCTTTGGATCACAACTGTAAGTTTGTGGTTGTTGTGGACCTCCTATGGTCATGTGAAGAATCAATCCCTAATTCCGAGTATCTAGTAATCATACGCCTTTTCGGCCTCTACATTAAGAACTAGAAGTTACATGATTTTCTTGGAGTATCTAACGGGTGCTCGGTAACTTGGATACGTAAGCTAGTGTCTATATCAACAAGGAGGTCTCCTGCATCTAGATGTGGGACTAGTGGATCACAACCGAATGTTTTCCCTCTTTTAGGTCCTTCTATAGTCATATGGATATCTATCAAGGCAATCTATAATTTGGCCGACTTGACCAGAATGTGTGTGCTCTGTCGTCTTCTATGTTTAATCCCCTTAAGCGTGAGCTAATTTCTTGTAGGTCTGTTTTGTTCGAAAGACCTAAATTCTAAGATTTTTGTCTATATCGTTAATGCTGCAACAAGATATTTGGTTGAGGCACGATTGGCTCAAAAATGTATTACAGGCTCTCTAGGTCCCATGATTGTCATACAAGATCAATATAAGCCTAACTGAAACGAAATAAATTGACTATGCAAGATATATCTACAACATATAAAGTGACTTCTCTGTTTTTGTGTTTTTAAATAGAATTTTAAAAGAATTGAAAGAACAACTAACCTAATATATTCGAAAATGACAACTAATCTAATAACAAAATTAAAACAAACAAAGGAGCCCGGTGTAGCTACTTACATGCATTGTGAGTTTATCCTAAATAACTAGATAAGCTGATTAACTTAATTGAAAGATTCTCGATCCTACCTCGAAGTGAGGAATGAATCATAGTTTCTCAAAAACTATTAATCCCCCTGACTTATTTAGTAATATCAAGAATGAAACTTTAATTGAAATGAAATGTTTCACTACTCTATTTGATATATTTTGCCTAGAACTTTGTGAGATAAAACCTGGAATTTGCATAACAGGTGGAAAATCTAGTAGTGTATGACTTTTCCCCTGAATGATCTCCTCATTCTTTCGTGTTCACGTGAATCCGAGAAGAGCGTGTATATGCTAGAATCAACGAAATAGGTATTCAAACAATGGCGGTTTGGATATAGACCGAATAAAATATGAGTAGAGAGAGGGACAAAGACAAGAGACGAGCTTGGCATATGTAATTCCTAGCAGGATTTATTGCGGGAATACAACGCAAGAGTACCGAGAGATTCTAGAATCCACCTTCTGTGAAGAACACAACCTGCAACTCTAATGGATGCAATCTATAACTGACACTACTCTACTCTAAACTAATTTGTATGGACAGCAATGAACAAGACTGAAGCAAGAAGATCGAATGGCTTCTTAAAAGCAAAGGAAAAACTAGCATGGATGCAAACATGAAACAAAATGAGCTCTAAACAAGAAATTGATAGACTAAACAATGAAAATGAGAAGTTGAGAGGCAGTTTTGAGGGGCCATTTGCTTGAAAACAAGCTGGCTATTTATAGATTTCACATTCACCCAAAGGTAACTCCAATCAGAACTCTTTTACCATTAAACAATGGAGAAACACTATTCCAAGGGACATAAAACATTAATACGAGCCAAGGTGGTGGAGAAAAGTTGGTGAAAGTTGAAAATTATGCTAGTCGTGATCGAAAGAACGTGTTGGAAAATGCGTGAAGGACCGCCGCCCTGAGCAGGGCGGCGGTTATAGGACCGCCACCCTACCAGGTGGCGGTTCTAAGACCGCCACCCGACAGGCAGCGGTTTCATCACTAAAGGGAAAAAATCTAAGAAATGAAGGGCAGAGGAATAAAACAAAGCACAAGGAACATGAATAAAGCATTTGGGATGCTAACATATACTTTGCGAGCTTTTTGGATCTGAACACCTTGTGAGGTGACCTGTATCGTCATTGGGGCATGTGTAACATTGTTCTAGCGGTACAATACCCTTCAATTTTGGGTACGTACAATAACCACTAAAACCCATGATGCGTAAAACAATTAACATGGATTTCCACATACCAAACACTAATCCCATGGAAGCACAACACCGAAAGTAAGAGAGTTAACTTGCTAAGTAAGAAAAGATGCATATGGTAGTCCCAAATGATCACTACTACCTAATTATTTTAGTAGACCAAAACTTCCATATTTGAAAATTGCATTATATAATAGGGTCGCATGAGCCACTATACTAGTACAAGTTTCACGTCATAGCCATAAGGAACCACATAAATTCGAGAGAAGGAGAATCCAAAATCAATATCTATGATTCCATGATTTCTCTAAAGCACTATGATACAACATCAAGGCTATCATGACATTTCAGGTTAGGATAAAACCCTAGTCCTAACAAACTCAACGTTTACCGAACCATAATATTTACCCCCACTCACGGTTACAAATATTGTCTTCCAAGCCTTAGGCTATACAAATATATTGATTTCTAGGGACCACATAATAAGCCATATAACTCCATTATCCAAAAAGGGAGTCACAAAGATGATGCCACCAAGGGTCACCTTTATAAGAGGATACCCAATTGTTCTTTAGTCTAAACATGAGGTATCATTATTTACTCGAGATTGTCTCTAACCTTTATGTCAAAGGATTATAGTAATATTAAATTCAACATGATCCAATTTTAATCACATTTCAAATGGTGTTAAAACACCTTATTAACTTGATTAAGCACTTTCCCATTTATAAATTTCCATTGTGAGTACCAAACAAATTGATGAATAATCCAACAATGCAATAAACAAGGAACACATGACTTACGTTCCTTAATAGGAAGGGGGTAAAAGGGTTAACACATTATATATTATCAACAAAATCATTATTTCTTTACATGTTTACGATCTGAGGACCTTTTGAGTTTAAGTTCACTAACACGCAATCAAGCAAATTACTAGGAGTTATCATAACTAACCAAATAAAATTTCTTCAATGTGATGGATTTATACTAAATGTAATGTAAGTATTCTTCAACTCAATCATTTCCACAAAATCATGACAAAATGTACCCTTCTTCTTATAATCATACAACAAATGCAATAGTTGATCAACAAATCTTCAAATACATATTTTATGATTATTTAAACATTATATATATAATTCTCATACTTTAGTTCTCCATTACATTTACAATTACTTCAATTTATTTCACTTTACCAACATGAAAGAGTATATCTAAATAAGAAAATATTATATTTTTCTCACTTGAAAGATAACATGTTAGAGGACCATGTACATCACTAACATTCATTTTTAATCAAACAAATAATATCAACGCGCCAACTATATCTTTTAAAATCATGAAACCATGGGTCACCGACCCACGTTGGCATGGAAACACCCCTCCCATATAACCCACCAATAAAACTTCCCAATTAATTTAGAGTTAAAGAAAAATAAAAATATCGTTCTCCATACGAACAAGCGTTTTCAAGTTTTAGAGAGGTTAGAGGAAGAAAACTCATTCTTTTTTAAGAAATTAAGCCAAACCATTACCATAATCAAAGAAGGGGAGAGATAACACAAGCGAGTCATTGATTTATTAAACCCAAATTTCAAAATATTTTCAAAGCAACACCAAGTTTTTACGACCTCTAGAAAGTTTTAGTTTTCCGTTATTACTTATAAAGGACTAGATAAATGTACCTTATTTAATTTAATTTGAATTAATTAAATCTAAATAATTAGAGGCACGTAGGATAATAAATATTATAGTACATATTTGAAACAAGCAATCTAATATATAATATTTGAAACCCTAAGCAAAGAGGAAGGAGAGAGAAACTTAGTTGATTTGCACTTGATCCCAAAGTGTTCTAGACTAGTAAAACCGGTGAATAGGAGGAGATATGTGTCGTCAATGTTCGAGAATAAATCATATAGATCATGGAAAAGGTTGGACATGGGTGCCTAGACCGGGTCGGGGATGTCTAGGTGACAGAGTCTGATACTAGGTGCACGTGACTGCAAAAATAGTTAGAACCTAGTTTTTACTATGTCATACAAGTGTCACAAATAGCTCATGTTAATCACCTATATGTTGCACCTTGATCACTGAGGGAACATGTAACCAAAAAATAAGATATCAACTATAAAATGCACAATACCACATCAAATCTAAAAAATTAAATATGCAATATGGGGATTCACAATGACCTCGAAGGTCACCCGACAAAGTGAGCTTATGACCAAGCATTGCACTACATCTCAAACTCCATGTAGTTCTCATGTGTTTGTGTGTGTATGAATCATGCCCTAGGATTCCCTTGTGTAAATGCACTTGATGGTGAGATCTAGCTAGATGTAACAATGTAAATAGAATGTGTGGATGGAAAAATGAACTTCCCCTTCCTATGCAAAGTGTATGCAAAAAATGTAGTCCCTTGTCCCTTGATTGAATGTCAAATGGATGCTTTAAAGTGCTTTAGGTTCCTTTTGAGTGCAAGCTTAGGTGATAGTAATAATCAATAGAGCTTGGTCCGTCATTTTGTACACATAACTATGTATTTATATGACTCCCTTGTTTTAATTTCATAATTGACTACTAGAATTCGACCCATGAGTGAAAAAGATGGACAAAAGATAAAATAGGCCCAAAAAGAGTGATTAAGGTGGAAAGGGGTCGAGGTACCCGGAGGGGAGGAGGGTGCACGGGCATTGGCGTCTTGGTTGGGTGTCGATGTCCAAAGTCATAAGAGATAAGAAATAAAAGTTCTAATTGGGTTGTGGGGTGTAAAAGGCCAAATAGAAAATAAGAAGGAAAGGAAAAAGGCCTAAGATAGTCAAAAATTACTAGTTTTCTTGCGTATGAATCATATGAATGCTAGTATGTATCTAAGACCTAGAAATATACCAAAGTGCGTGATTTTTTCTATAGTTCCAAATTACTTAAGTCCAATTTTCCATTTGCAATCGGGTTTTAAATTACCCAACCTTGTATTTCCTCAACATACGTATCTCAAGCTTAACATCAATTTTAAACATTTTACAAACCTTAGAGATTCATCACGAGTCTATGGGCCCTTATTGCACTTCTCCATAGATTTTTTTGAACCATGTTGATCGAGACATTAATTGTAACTACCCCGGAATATTAGCGCCCATGGGAGGACACAAGTGCGCGCAGGTGCTCTTGTATGAGCCCAAGAACCGATTTACATGTGTTGTGGCTTTGAGGACCTAAGTCGATTATAGGTCATTCATGTAATTGTAACCTATGAAAATTCTATGATGTATTATATTGTGTTGTATCTCTCAACTAATTTCTAGAGTGATTTTTTCACCCAATTTATGCCACTCTTGTTTGGCCTTGATAGGAGTGTGTGGCCTAAAATATCAGCCTTGATGTTGAGCTAGATTGTATCCCTACAAGGGGGAGGGGATGTGCATGGTATAAACCAAGGAAATTGTGAAAATTTTCTAGATGCATGTGTTAGTAGAAAATGTAGCAAGCATGTCATAGAAAAACAATGTAACAATTGTACATACAAGAGAGAGACTGTGAAAAGTGGGTTTCAAATATGGTACATCGGTCACAATGTCACAAGACAATTAGGGCCAAAGTGGCCAAAAGCATATAAGAAATGATCAAAAATACATGGGGCATAGCCTAAAAGCAATGGCATACAATAACAAATAGTGACAAGAAAAATGTAACAGACAACCATGGTGGCATATAGTCCTGCAAGGAAAATGTTGCACATGAAGCACCCATTAGCATGTTAGAAAGATAAAAAGTATGTCAAAGTGTGTATGTACCGATAGAAAGTAGTGTGTTAGGAAATATAAGTAGTAAATAATGAAATAATAACACATGTAATGTGTGAGGAAGAAGATTCCCCCAGGATCCTCGTTGGGATTGGTAAGAGGTATAGTGCCAAGCATGATTGCAACGTGTAAAGTCCAAAGTAAGAAGTTTTCATTCACAACTAAAGAACAAGTGAATGCACATGTGTATATATAAAATATATTGACATACTAAGTATTCATCTAGCATGGGAAATAAAGTGTACATGTAAGTATAATAAATCAAGAATAAGTGCAACCAAGATATGTAATACGTTGCATATGGTTGAAATGGAATGGTATGCGATATGAATATGGTAGGAGTAGTATGCCCCTTAACGGATATGGGTGAGTATGAGATGAGGTTTATTTATAAAATACCCCTCAACAAGGTAAGTGCACTAAGTTGGGGGACCAAAAAGTGGACAAAAACCTGAAAATGAAGGAAACATGATCGTATTTTGTAATAATGCGATCGTGTTTTATAATAATGTGATCGCGTTATTTTTTCTTACGCTTGGGAATTCACAAACCTAAAATGTGCACACATTATAATGCGTACACATTTCTAGTAATATGGAATGTGTACACATTTTGGGCTAAATGAAATCAAGGAGGGCCTAAAAGAGCCATGTTTACTAAAGTAAATGTTAAGTATACGAAATAATAAAAGTATAAAGAAATAATAAAGGTATAAAAAAATTTAAAAAATTAATAATTAATGAAATATTATAATTTAAATTTATTTTAGTAAATATAAGAATTTAGGGTCACTCTACGCCTAATGGAAGTGGTCTCGTAGCTCTGACAGCTATAATCTAGAAGATAGTTTTTCAAAATCTAATATGATCAGTACTTACTCATTTTCAAAATTTCAGCAATGACCTAAAACTTTCAAGCCATATATATTGTAGTCGATATTTGTTTTGCAAAAATATATAGTCATTTTGTAAGTTTTTACCTTCTTGATTGGATTTTGGCCCTACCACTGCTTGAATTGGTACTAACTTTGAAATTTGGTCCATAATTCACTTTAGTGACCATGAATCAACTCTATGATGTTTTTCTACTTATTACTAAAATGAGATCCTCAGTTTGTAGATAGAGGATTGCTCCTTGAATGGGATTCTTGTCCTATGGAAAAAATTAGGTGATTATAATGTGCCTCCTCCTTAGGGCTTAGGTCTTAGGGTTGAGGTTTTAGAGCTAAGAGTTAAGGGTTTAGGGTTCATGGTTCGAGGTTTAGGGTTTAGATTTTAGGGTTTAGGGCTTAGGGTTCAGGGTTAAGGGTTTTGGGGTTTAGGGTTCATGGTTCGGGGTTTAGGACTGAAGGTTTAGGGTTTACTATTTAGGCATTAAGGTTGAAGGTTCATGTTTGAGGTTTTCGGGGTTTAGGGTTTGGTCTTAGGGCTTAGGGATTAGGGCTTAGGGTTTAAGGTTTTGGGCTCGGGGTTTATGGTTTAGGGTTTAGGGCTCAGGGTTTAGGTTTTAGGGTTTAGGGTTGAGGCTTTAGGATTAAGGGTTTAGGATTTAGGATTTAGGGCTTAAGGTTTAGGGTTTAGGGTTTAGGGTTTAAGGTTTAGGTTTTAGGGTTTAGGGTTTATGGGTTTGGGTTTAGGGTTTAGGGCTCATGGTTTAGGCTCACCCATTCACTCATTGTAATGCTCTTTATCTTACCCATTCTTATTAGTATTGACTGAGAGTATTCAACTAAAAGGGTTCATTTGCTTCGTAGGTAGAACATTCAAAGGGATTCATCACAATTTGATGCCTTTCATCTATTGATATTTTAAAGGAGGGAAATTACAGATATCCAAGAACAATTTGGTACAAATAAATGTTACCTAATACATCTATCTTCTTTTTCCCATCACATGGGAAATATTTCACTCATTGTAATGTTTTTTGTCTTACCCATTCTTATTAGTATTAACACAGAGTATTCAATTGAAAAGGGTTCATCTACTTCTAAGAAGAACATTCAAAGAGAGTCATCACAATTTGATGTCTTTCATTTGTTGATATTTTGGAGGTAAATTCCAGATATCGAGAAAATTTGGAACAAAGAAATATTTTTAACACTTTTTGAATAATTCTTTCAATAGCAAGTTTTTGGGAATGAAGGTTTCATTCAAAGAACAAATCTTGATATGTCTGGTGCTTATGTAAACTAGAAATTTGAGAGGATTTTTTAGGTTCAAGTTTATTTTCCAAGATGCATTACTATAATGTTTGAAAATGTTTCTCCGAGATGCAATGACATTTCCGATTCAAACACTCATTGATTCTTGAATGTCCGATCCTACCAAAAACCCTAGTAGTCTTCGATCCTTGGATATAGGGAGACACACATTACTTGGCTTCCATTTATAACAATAGAGATATTTCTAAATTCATATTATGACCTATAAATCGTATGAATTTCAAGTTGTTTGAAATCACATCACACCCTTCACTAGGATTGATGACTACCCCAATCTTTTTAAAGGCACTTTTGAAAGCATCCATGGGTTTATCATAGGAGGAATTATCAATGAATGGAAGGTCGATGAATTCGTAGGCCGAGTGACTCCCAATCGAACTAAACAACACATATTTACTATGTGAATGATAACCCCTTTGTGTTCTTCATTATTACCTAGCTATTATGATTATTTTAAACACTTCAAGAAGTTCTGTCAACTTTTCTATCCATTCCAGTAGCAAAAGAGCTTTCTCTTTCTCTAGAGGAGAGGATACTACAGGAAATTTGGTTCGATCCTACACCTCTGCGTTGGTATATTCTCTATGTTTCTTCCATTTCCTTTGAGATTAATTTTTGTGTTGTAATGGTTATTTTTTCCAACTTCCAATGGGTCATCCTGGCTTGCATAATACCATACATGGAAATATGAGAAATGTGAAATTTTTTTGAGTGTGAAGAAATTGACATTCAAGAGTGCAAGTATATGTGGGGAGAAATAGGTTTGGCAGATATGTGTAATATTCATTACAAGAAAACAAGGTAGATTTCATATCCATTTAGTTTCTTGTCCCACCTCTCATAAACAGGGTAGTTGTACAAATAGACTCAATGATGGTTCAAGGCACAAGACTAGGAAATATGGTCCTAATATTGATATTTAAAAAGATGAACTCACTCATGAGACCTACTAGAAATATATGAGGTTTAGGGGTTAGAGCTTAGGGCTCTGGATTTAGTGTTTAGGGTTTACAATTTAGGGTTCAAGATTTATTTTTCAGGTTTTAGGGTTTATTATTTTGGTTTTAAGGTTTAGGTTTTATAGTTTAGGGAATAGTCACGGGGTTAAGGGTTGAGGATTAAGGGTTTAGGTCACGAGAGTTTAGGTTTTAGGGTTTATTTTTAGGGCTCGAGGTTTAGGGTTTAAGGCTTAGTGTTTAGGGTTTAGGGCTCGGGGTTTAGGGTTTAGGATTCAATGCTTAGGGTTTAGGGTTTATGGCTCGAGGTTTGAGGTTTGGAGTTACGGGTTTAAGGTTTAGGGGTTAGAGCTTAGGTCATGTGGATTTAGGGTTTAGTGTTTAGGGCTCTGGGGATCAGCATTTAAATTTTAAGGTTTAGGGTTTAAGGTTTAGGTTTTAGGGTTTGAGTTTTAGGGCTCGGGGATCGGGGTGTAGGGTTTAAGGCTTAGGGTTTAAGGTTTAGGGTTTAGGGATTAGGGCTTAGGGTTCATATTTAAGGGTTTATAGCGCAATTTTGGGGTTCAAATTTACAAGTTTAAGGTTTAGGGGTTAAAGCTCAGGGCTCTAGATTTAGCGTTTAGGGTTTAGAGATTATGGCTTAGGGTTTAGGGTTTAGGGTTTATGGTTAAGGGTTTAGGGTTTAGGGTTCAAGATTTAGTGTTCAAGGTTTAGGGTTTATTATTTTGGTTTTAGGGTTTAGGTATCAAGGTTAAGGATTGAGGATTAAGGGTTTAGGTCATAGAGTTTAGGGTTTATGTTTAGTGTTTATGATTTAAGGCTTAGGGTTTAGGGTTTAAGGCTCAAGATTTAGGGTTTAGGATTTAGTGTTTAGGGTTTAGGATTTACGGGTTAGAATTTAAGGTTTAGAATTTATTTTTAGGGTTTAGGGATTAGGTTTTAGGTCTTAAGGCTCAAGGTCTAGGGTTTAGGGCTCACGGGTAAGGGTTGGATATTTAAGGTTTAGGGCTTAGGGCTTAGGGCTTAGGGTTTAGGGATCATGGTTTAGGGTTTAGGATTTAGGGTTTAGGTTTAGGTTTAGGTTTAGGGCCTCGAGTTTAGGGTTTAAGGTTTAGGGTTTAGGGTTTCAATTGTAGAATTTAAATGCTAAAAGATTTAGGTTGAATGCTAAAATCCTGAAAATTACCTATGTACTGACCAGATTATACTATAAAAACTATCTCCTAAACCGTGACTAATGGAGTTGTGAGACTAGTTCCATAAGGTGCAGAGTGACCCTAATTTCTTATATTTATAAAAATAAAATAAATTTCTTATACTTAAACATTTATTTTTGTAAATAGAAGCATGCCAAAACCACATATAATTTTCATACTATGAAGAACATGTATGTGTTATAGTGAATACACATTATAATGCATATGCGTTTTGTATTTTTTTAATTTTTTCGAGACATGTCTTGAGGCTTGGATCCGGTTTGAATTCCCAAGCCCAAGGCCTAGACTTGTACAAACACAACAAACCACGTATTATTGCATAAAAATACAAAAATTCCACTTCCGCCATGATTAATCAACATAAAATGATCGATTCGTTTAAAAAAATTATACCACAACGTAGAGCAGAGTTTCTTATTTCGAAAAATATAATTTTTAAAATTTTATGACTAATATAACATTTCCATATTATTTATTTTCTAACTATGCCTTTTATAGCTATTTTTGAAGTTTAAACATGTCTATCTTTTGTCGTATATCTTTTTGTCGCTCATCGAAATTGAAAAAAATTATACTAGGCCTAATTCTATACATATTCAAAAAAATCTAATTTTTGATATTTTTGAGGTAGTTAGGGGTATGGTCGAGCTCTGTTATGTTTTTAAATTTAAAATTCTTGTACTAGAAAAATCATTAAAAAAAATACTTGCTAAAAATATTTTTAAAATGGAGCCCAAACTAGATGCTCCTAGCTATCTTTCTACCAAAGGGTTTTCAAAAATACTAAATGGTGCTCAAAAAATGGTGGGGGCACAAAATTCACTCTATTATGTTTTTCTAACAAAAACATGAGCACATGTTGGTATTTTAGTTATTTGACCCACATAAACTTATCATTTTCAATAAATATTAGTGGCTTAAAAACTAGACTCAAAATGTTACGATTCATGTTTATACAACATCTTTCAATTTTGAGTGTAACTATTTCAAAAAACTCGTACAAGTTGAAGTTTTTATTTTTCAGAAAAATGTGTCCACTTAAGACCCCTTTTTGGCCCCCAACTTGGTGCACTTACCCAAAAATCAATATGAGCCATATAACAAGAGTGCATCATTGCTAAATGGTTTGAAAATATGTGCTAGAAAGATGTATCATGAAGCACCGAGCATGAAGAGTGATTGATGTTAGGTTCATTTCAGATTTAGATCCTCAATAGTCAAGTATGAGCTGTGGAACTAGAGTGCATCATAGGGTAATAGGTATGAGAGTGTAGATGTTAGAAATTTTTATCACGAAGCACAAACCGTGAAGTGAGAATGTGGTGAGGTTCATTTCAATTTTTCCCCTCAGTAGTCGATTATAAACTGTGGAACTAGAGTGCATCATAGGGTAATGAAGATACAATGTATGCATCAAAGGGGATACATGTGAATTTTAGAAATATTTAAACATTAAGTGCAGAGCATGAAATGTAGAATTAGACTGTTGATAGTAATAAAGGGGGAAGAATTTTTGATGCCCCCAAATTTATGTGTGTTAGAGATCTATGTGGTTATGCCATAGAGAGATATTGTAGTGGTGATGGAGTGTGGAATGTTTCCCAACCATCAATGTAAGGATTAACTTGTTTTACAAATAAAATTAGATGTGGATGTGGAGTAGGTTGGGGAGGGATCTTGAATCATTTTAGCTTATGTGGGATTGATAATGTTGTATAAGACTTGATAGGAGGAGGAGATGGACTAATTTTGAGAGGTGGTTGCTTATTTGGAATGTGTTGGATAGGCGGCTCTTGACTGACCAAAGGAGGAACATTAATAATGATAGAATGATGCTCATTAGACATGGAAGGACTAGATTTAGGATCCCAATGGGGCTTAGAAATTGGAGATGTAGAGGGTTGCGAAAGAAAATGAAATAAACCCTTGATGCACAAGATATTTAATCTTTTATTTTAAAGCATAACAATCATTTTCATTATGTCCATTGATTTGATGATAATTGAAAAATGGGAGACCTTGGTATTTGACAAGCCGATAAGGAGGGTAGCAATGAGTAGTTGGAAAATTTGAAGTGGTGAGTAAGAAGCTCACGAAGATTATCATGTTTCTTAGCATTGTGATCAAACTTGATAGGTACGGGGAGTGGTAAGACTTGAGGTTCACTGATATGAGCACATGTAGAAGACATAGAAGTAGGATGAGATGTAGAAGAAGAACTAGCATGGGTTTGAGAAGCGACCTTAAGATGTTGGATTTCAGCTGTGAGAGATGTGATCATGGATTCCATAGCTTGAATTTTATCTTAAAATAAAGAATATAAAGCTTGAATTGACTTGTAAATGGATTGATTGCCATTAGGACTAATAAAGTCATTAGAAAGATGATCGAAGATGGTACTTACTTATGAAGGAAACATATCATTAAGAAGATACATAGTTTCTAGGGTTTTTTGGAGAACATATTTGTAAGGTGGGTGAATTTGAAGCGATTGATGTAAGGAGACTTGAGAAACCTTAGGAGCCATGAAGAAAAAGAAATGTGCAAAAATAAATATCCAAAAGACCAATCAAGAGTGGGGTTCAAAAATGATTTAATTTAATTTAAATTAATTAAATCTAAATATTACAGAGTCACATATGATAATAAATGATAAAGTACAAATTTGACACAAGCAATCTAAGATGTAATATTTGAAACCCTAAGAAAAGAGGAAGGAGAGATAAAATTAGCTGATTTGCACTTGATTGATCCTAAAGTGTTCAGGTTGGTAAAACTATTGAGCAAGAAGTGATACGTGTTGTCAACGTTCAAAATAAATCATGTAGATCACGGAAAAAGTTGGACATTGGCACCTGGCGCCAGAGTCTACTATTGGGTGCCCATGACTGTGAAAATGGTCAAACCTGGTTTTTACTGTGTCATACAAGTGTCACAAATAGCTCTTGTTGATCACATATATATCACACCTTGATCACCAAGGATACTTATAACCTGCAAAACAGATATCACCTACAAAACTCACAATGCCACATAAAATCCAAATAATAAAGAAGCAATATGAGGAGTCATACTAACCTCGACAATCACTTGATAGAGTGAATTTATGACCAAGCATTGCATTGTATCTCAGACTCCATGTAGTTCTTGTGTGTGTGTAAGAATTATTCCCTAGGATGTCCTTGTGCAAGTGTATTTGATAGTGGGTTGTAGCTAGATGTAGCAATGTAAATAGAATGTGTGGATGAAAAAATGAAATTCCCCTTCCTATATAGTGTATGCATAAATTGCAGTCTTGTTGATGTATATAATTAGACTTGTCATCATTCGACGTCTTGTCCACCTAGTTGGTTAATCATCTAACTTAGAGAGAATAGGTCATAGTTGATTTGGTCATAGTTGAATAGGGCATAGGGTTGTGTACATGTGCCATGAACAAGAGTTACACAACATTCATATATACCTCTTCATTTTGATCTATGAGCATGCCAAACACTTTGTTATCTTTTTTGTACTTGATTTTCCTTGTGATTCATGCTCTTTCTAATTACGAAGTGTTCTCATCTCCATTGGAAGTGAAACTTGACTTCGATGTGCATGATGTTCTAGCATTAATCCTCTTGGAATTTTGCAATGGTATTAGAGAAGATGTTTGGTATATGTGCACTCTCTTGGCTGGTTTTGATTACTTTGCTTTTGGATTTCTCACTTTTCGTGTAAGTTAAATTTTGAATACTATTTGGAATGTTGATAATAGATCGATAATCTAGTTTTGGAAGTTTGTGTGGTTTTTGTGTTGCATGTGCAGTTTTTAGGGCTTTTGTAGCAAAATTTATCTAGTTCAACCAAATTTGGAGGCATTGTTAAATTAAGAGGTAGGATCTTCTAGTTGTTAATCAATTCATTGAAATTAAAGTGTTTTTTTAATGTTTTCTATCTTGTTCTAGATCTCTCTCTCTTCTTGGTTTTGCATGTTTTTTCAAGTTTATTAGATCTCTTTTGCCTTTCTCTCTCTGCTAGCTCGGTCGAGCTCGTGAAAGCTTGGTGAGATCCTTGGTGAGCTATCTTTGTGGTGAGTTAGGTTTTTTTCCTATAAGTTGGGGTTGTTTTTGTTTTTCCTTACTAACTTGGCGAGCTATTTTTGTGGGTCATATTATCTCTAACCGAGTTATTTTTACCTTGTTTTGTTGGTTGGTTGGTTTGTCGAGTTATCTTCTGTTTGGCTATTTTCTCAAGACAAATATCTGCCATCATCTGGTTGTCATCACCTCGTGTCTTTGCGTGTTGGGTTTTGAACCTAACGTATCATTTTTCCTTACCTCTGCATTTGTAGTTCATTGTTTTGGCTGCGTAAGCCTTTGAGTCCTTGCCATGGTTCCTCTTTGACCCTGTTTTTGTTTCATGTGCTCTCGACTCTCGTCATCAACTTGACCTCACACATCTATGTGAACCCTTCTCGCAAGACTATGTGTGGCCTTCCCTCCCCTTGACATGATCTTCTACATGATTTTTTCCTTTCCCATTTGAGTCATTATCCCCAAGCTCGCCGTCCTCGGCATTGTGCTCCACTACCTACGGCCTCAAGCTCTATCCTCAATGACTCATCAAGAAAAATGTTTGATTCATTCCTTGAGCCTTGTGCTACATTGGCTAGATCACCCACCTCACCCATATGACAAGATAGCTCACCCCTCCATGCCTTCCTCGAGTTTCTCAACCACCCCTTTGACCCATTCCCGTAATTGACTACTGTTTAAATTCTATTTCCTTTTTTAGGGGGTCAGTTTTGTTTTAACCGGTGTCGGTGGGATTTAATTCAAGCAGTGTATGATTTGTGGGGTTTTTAATATTGGGGTCGGGTTTCATAGTAAAAGGGGGTTTTTTAAAAGGGTTTTTAATCTAGGTTCCTTTTTTTTTAAGATCGATTCAGTTAATTAATTTAGAGCTTTAATATTACATTAGTTTTCTTTTAGCTCTTTAATTAAATCTTCCTTATAGTTTATATTTTTAATTAAGTATTTAATTAAAATTTTAAGCTCTTTAATTAATTTGATTAGTATATTAATTATCGTTTAATTAAACGTTAATGTGAATAAGGATTAAAATAGTCACTTTTTTAGTGAAATTATTTTTATAAGTCCTTATAGCTCTAAAAATAGCCAAATAGGACGTTACGGAAGGGTAATTTTTAGGGTTATTGTCGATATTTTTATATTAATCATGTGCTAGAGTGTGCATCGCCATTCCTAAATCTTTTTTTCCTTCAGGATATTTTTGGCATCCTGAGGTCCATGGGACTTATCCCTGAGTCCATTTTGTGTTTTTAATCACCCTTATTATTGCTTGCAAACTAGTGAACATGTACATCACATTCTTGCAACAAGGAGGTTTATGTTGCAACATGAGATGTTTTTTCTCACAATAGGACTAGATTTTTCCCCTTTCATTGTTTTTTAACTTATTTTGCTTTTTTACAATGACGATTCAATGTGTTCCACAAAACTTGATTGTGGTATCCTCTCTTGTGCATTATTATGTTGATTGCAAGGTGAGTGACCAATTTTTCATGATGCACACTCACACCAAATTGTATCAACACTAAACTATAAAGTGCCAAAAGAAGGGGGTTATAATATTTCCATTGGTGGTTGTGTTGCTTGTTTTTATTTTCTGCATTCCTTTCTTTCTCTCTCTACACTATAGATGCACTTTCAATTCCTTTGTGTATGTCATTTAACTTCTTCAAATGGAGATCAAAAAGGGTAATGAAACTAATGGGTACAGGGTTATTTCGCATGACCATAGGAGCTAAGAATGAACCTGAAAATGAGCCTAAAACATCTAAGTGGTTAAACTATAGTGACAAAGCCTTAGGTCTACTTTATATGTCTACTTCTCCTTACTTACTCTTCCATATTGAGTCGTCTAAAACACCTAATCTTTGTGGATAATGTTAGATGATATATTTGGATAAACAGATGACATGAGAGCACATGAGTTGGAAAATGAACTACAGGATTAAATCCTAGTGACTTTGAAACCCTACATGCATTCTTCTCAAAATTCATCCACACTATATTTTTTAAAGGGATTTAAAGTGGAGAAGAAATATTCCTAGTTGATCTTGTTGATTCTCTATAAGTTAGGTCTCGAATACTTTGTCTTATGTCAACTTTTCACACTACACAATCCACTCTAGCAAGTGCTTGGAATATGCCCTCATTTGACATTCTGTCATCCCAACTCTTTTAAGAATAGGAAAAACTCATTCAAATGGGGTATTTTAAGTCAAAGTAACATGCCCTTGTAGAAATTATTGGTAAGGGAAAGAATACTGAGAAGAAGAAAGAGAAAAACGACCAACCTAAGAAGGAAACCAAAACCAACCAAGCCAAACCCAAATCTAACATGAACACTTTAACTTTTGAGCCTAAAGTGAAGAAATAAAAGTGTAAGTGTTCCTATTGCAAGAATATTGGTCATGAAGAGCATCAATGTATGAGAAAAAAATTGATCACCTTACTCATTTACTTGAGAAAAATCATATAGGTGTTCATGATTCTATCAAACAAAATGCTCTGAAATTTGAGTCTTCCACTGTAAGAGAGTCTAAATCTGATAAGAAGAAAGGAAAGGCCCTTGTAGCTTTAGTTACTCCTTCATTGATGTGGATTATAGATTTCGATGCCTTGCACCACATGGATTCTTCACATATTTAGTTCTCAACATCGAACCTTGTGGTATGTCCCAAATCACATTGGGTGATGACACGACAATTTCGGTTTCAATAGTGGATCGAGTAGAGATGGATGGGGGAACATTTAACCAAGTGTTGAGTGTTCCTAATCTCTCTACCAATATCCTATTGTTTTACTAAATCATTCACCTTGGTTTAGTAATGTGAGTGGAATTTGGTCCTAACTCAGTGATTATTCACGATCTTGATAGTGACACTACAATGGTTGAGGGAAAGGTGGATCACCATTCATAGTTATATACATTTTCCCACTTTACTTCTGATTTAATGCCCACTACCTTGCTCACTCATGTAGATGAGGTTAGTAAGTTATTCCACGAGCGTTTCAGAATCTAAATTTTTCGTTACTTTAAACAGTTGAACTAAAATGAAATGGTCAACAGGTTACCACACGTCAAATTTTCTAAGGGTTTTTGTGAGGTTTGTGCCCTTGGGAAGCACCCTAAAAAAATTGACAAAGGAAAATCTGTAGAGATACTCATCTTTTAGATCTTGTTCATAGTGACATCTTTGGTCTATTTCCATCTCCTTTGTTTACTAGAGCTCTTTATATACTAACCTTCATTGATGACTATTCATGATATACTTGGGTATATTTTCTTAATCTTAACTCTAAAGTCTTCGAACATTTTCAGGACTTTAAGGCTCTTGCTGAGAAACAGGAGGAACAGTCTATCAAGGTTATTTGAATTGGAAATGGAGGTGAGTATGTGAGCAATAGGTTCAAGGATTTTTGTACTTCTAAAGGAATTACTTTGTAGCATACAATTGTTTATATCCCTTTGCAAAATGGAGATGCAAAAAGAAAGAACTGACCACTTAAGGAGATATCCACTTGTATAATTCACTCAAAGTCCCTTCCTCAATATTATTGGGCGAAGCAGGATTTGTACTTGTTACATTCGAGAATCGTGTTCCACATAAGGAAGAAAGAGGGATGCCACCCTTTGAAGCTTGGATTGGATGTAATCTTGATGTTGAGCACTTTTGAGTCTTTGGATATAAGGCTATGGCTCAGATTCCTAACAATAAATGTAAGGCTTTGGAACCAAAATCTAAACCTTTTATTTTTATCGGGTATCTGATAGTGTTAAGGGATATTGATTTTGAACCCTACTACTCATAAGTTTTATATCAAGATAAGTATGAAATTCAATGAGTCTTCTTTTACTAATACTTCTATTCCCTTTTGAGGTTCTTATTTTTCTTTTATTTTGAGTCGACTCTTTAGATTATGATGTTGTTGAGCATGTCCATCTTCCTCTTGATCCTCCTTAGCCTCCCGCCCTCATGCTTCAAAGGCTTCCGATTTTGACAGTAGTGTTGAGTGGAACCTTGTTCCTTCTCACTCAAGTGAAGAATATTCCAAATTTGAGCCTGATCCTCTTGGTCCTCGTTGGGCTAGGAAAACTTTATAGAGTGTTGGAGAGTGTATGGGAGATCCTTCGGATATGAGGTAGACTCACTGAGAGTTCTTTGGACCTCACTCCTTCTTCACCTCTACTTATAACCCTCAATCATTATAGGAGTATTCTGGTAACTAAGAGGGATTCTTCCATGGATGAGGAGTATTCCTCACCCATGAAGAATGATACTTGGGATCTCACCTCTATTCGAAAGGAAGAATGTATACAAAAATTGTGTTGGTATGAAAATATAAGATGATTATCAAACCAAATCAATCCTAATCCTAACACAACTTATTAATCTACCTATGATAGAGCAATAGATGGAAGGAAGAGAGAAGACAAATACCTACACTTACCCATAAGTTACACAACTCCTTCATTGATGTGTTGGATTTTCTCTTAATTGTTGATTGTTGATTGATTGCTTCATATGTGTGTGGAGTCACTTGGGCAGCACCTCCCCTTGGATTTCTTGATGATTTCTTGATGAAGGATGAAGGATGAAGGATGAAGGATGTTAGATGGATGAATAATGCATTTATTGAAGGTAAAATGAATGATTGGTGAACAAAATAGCAGTGTTTTTTATATGGATTTGAATTATGTGCTCTCATGGAGGAGGAGATCTCTATCTATAGCTTGTGGGTGGAGTATTCAATGGCTAAGATTAATCCAAGTAGGATTGAAATCAAGGGTGGAGGATGTATGAGAGGATTGTAATTCTCTAGAATGCATAATTCTAGAATTTGGAAGAAACCTCGATTTAATTTTTAATTCAATGGAGGGAGAGAGATATTTGAATTTTTAAATATGAAAGAGGGAAATTCAAAGAGGCTTCTAGAAATAGAAGTCTCTAGATTTAGCTTGATGTGAGGATGTGATTAGATTAGGATTAGATTAAGTTAAATAAATATAATTAGGAATGTAATTTGTGGAAAAGCTAGGTGTAAGGATGTGTAGGGTAGATGGAAGGTGAGATGTAGGAATATTAAATTCCTATAAATGTTAATAGGGATTATAATGGGATAATATGATACAATAATGGATTAATGAGATATTAATGTGATAAAATTGATTAAATAATAATAATTAATATTGTGATTAATTATTATGGATGTTGAGATGTTTACGGGATGGGTTAAGCGTGATTAAGCATGTCAACATTTTAGATGTCTACAAAAAAAAAATTCAGTGTAAGTGGGTGTTACGAAAAAAAAGTATAAAGCGAGGCGAAGATGTCAAAAATTTTAAAGTGTGACTAGTAGCTAAGGGTTTCTCCGGGTAGTTAGGGTTAATTATGCGAGATACCTTTGCTCTGGTTGTGAAGATGACTTCTATTTGACTAAACCTCACCATCATTGTGGATAACAAATGGGAAGTCCATCAAATGGACATTGAGTGTGTGGTCCTTCATGGGGAATTAGAGGAAGAGATCTACATTGAACAACCTCCAGGTTATGTCAATGATCCCTCCCTCATTTGTAAGTTAAATAATTCTCTCAGTGGTCTTAAACAATCCCCTCGAGCTTGGTATGCCAAGATGGACTCCTTTTTACTTACATCAAGGTTCACTCGGTCTCACTCTGACCCAAATGTTTACATTTTTAAGAAATATGAGTCCATAATCATCTTTGTTATGTATGTCAATGACTTGTTGATCACGTACAACTCTTCCTCTCTCATTGATACTATGAAGATTCCCTTATCCAACAAGTTTTCCATGACTGACTTAGGATTGCTTCATTAATTTCTTGAAATTCGTATTTTACAATCTAACTTGGGTATTGTGATTTCACAGCCTAAGTATTCTCTTTATTTATTTACTCGAGTTTAATATGTCTAATTGTAAGCCTTCTCCTACTCCTTTCCTTTCCAGATTTAAGTTTGTTTCTAATTGTTCTACTCCTTGGTTGATGGTTCTGTACGATGGAAAAGTGACAAGCGAGTGTGGGAATCTACAAGTAACTCTTCCTCACACCCGACCTCCCGAGGTCGTGCCAAGACAGCCGGTGGGGATGGAATATACGTGGGGTATAGGCAAACTAGTTAGGTAATCTTATATCTTCGACACGCACTAATGGAATCTACGAATCTAAGGCAAAGAAGGCCCTCCTAACCTGAACCGGTGTGATAGATCGGTCGGCGAGGATGACTTACTCAAAGGCTCAATAAATATCGAGCTCTAGCGTGATCCGATCTATAGGTTGTGGGATACGGGAAAAATGACTGGGATTGTTTCGTGTATGTCTCAGACAGGGTCATAAGATGGATGATGGATATATAGTGGATTCTATGGGTGATTCTCTGGTCTAGTCTAGAAATCTTTAGCTTTGTTAGCTGCTATATCTAATAAGGATAACTATGTGATAATATCCAGTGGAAGTGGAGTGGATCTAAACACTAATGTGCACAAACCAGCATCGACGTCGGATTGTCCCGTAGGCCTGTTGAGTTGTGGGACTTGTGTATCGCAACCGTATATTTGTGGTCATTGTGGTCCTCATATGGTCATATGCAGAATCAATCCCTAACCCCTAATATCCAGTATTCGTATGCCTTTTCGGCCTCTATATTTAGAACTAAAAGTTGTGCAACCTTCTCAGAGTACCTTACAGGCATTCTGGCAACTTGAATTCTTAAGCTAGTGTCTATGTCAGTGAGAATGTCTCCTGCGTCTGGTTGTGGGATCAAAGGATCGCAACCAAACATTTACTCTTTTTCAAGCCCTTCTACAGTCATGTGGATATTTATCTAGGGTAATCTGTAGTTTGGCTGGTTTGACCAAAATGTATGTGCTTTGTCGTCTTCTATGTTTAGTCCTCTCAGCTGTGCGCTAATTTCTTGTAGGTCTATTGTTACTTGGAAGACCTAAATTCTGAGATTCTGGTCTATATCAGTTATTGCTGCAACAAGATTGGGCTGAGGCACTATTGGCTTGAATACGTATTCTCTGGGCTCTCTAGGTCCCGTGATTGTCATACAAAAAGAAAAGATATAAGTTTAACTAATGATAGAATAAATTAACTATGCAAGATATATCTATGTATATTCCTCTATTTTGTTTTCTTTTTGATAAACTATTAAATAGAATTGAAAGAGCAATTATTTAATATATCTAGAAATTGACAACTAAACTAATAACGAAATTAAAACAAACAAAAGCAACTGAGTATAGCTACTTGCCTATGCAGTTGTAAATCTATTCTAAATAACTGAATAACTAATCTAATCTATTTGAAAGACTCTCGATCCTACCTCAGAAGTGAGAAGTGAATCATAGTTTCTCAGAAACTATCAATCCCCATGACTTCCCGAGTAATATCGAAAGTGAGATTAAGCGAAATGAAATGATTCATTATTCTATTTGATATGTTTTAACTAGAACTTTTGAAAGCTTGAAACTGTATTTTTCATAACGGTGGTGAATCCGATGGTGTATGGCTTTGTCCCCTCAGTGTGATCTCCTCATTCCTTCATGCTCACGTGAATCCAAAAAGCATGTGATGTTAGCATCAACAGAAGTTGGTATCAAAATAATGGCAGCTTAGGATGCAGATTGAATATAATGCGAGTAGGAGAGGGATAGCGCAAGAGAACAGAGCTTGGCTTATGCAATTCCTAGCGGGATTTATTGTGAGTCATACAACTTAAAACGTCCAGAACCTGAAACTATCCCTTTTGACAAACAAACCCCTGCAACTTTAATGGCTTCTAAGCGACAATGGAACCTGTCTCTACCTCAATTGACTATATGAAACAATAACAACACTAGCACAAGAAGGTTATGTGGCTTCTAAACAACAAAACAACACTATGCAGCAATAAATAAACTATTTCAACTCCTAAACAAGAACCGAGAAATTGGAATTTGAAATGAGAAGATGAGAGGAAAAATTTGAGGGGCCATTTGCTTGAAGATCAACCAGCTATTTATAGAATCCCCATTTACCCAAAGGTGAAAACCAATTTGAACTCTTTAACCATAAACAATGCAAAAACACTATTCTAGGGAACCAGAATCATAAATACGAGCAAAGGCGGTGAAAAAAGTTGGTAAACGTTGAAATTTTACACGAGTCGCGTTAAAAAGAACATTATGGAAAATGCGTGAAGGACCACCGCCTAAGCAAGGCGGTGGTTACAAGACCACCGCCCACACCTGGGAGCAACAGAGACCACCACCTAGGTAGGCGGCGCCAGAATCGAAGACCAAAATGCAAAGAAAAAGAGGGGAGAAGAGAAAAACAAAGCACATAGGGGCTAAGCGGGACATGCGGGATGTTAACACATACTTGGAGAGATTTTCCGGATCCCGAACACCTTGCGAGGAGACCTATATCATCATTGGGGACGTGTAAGATTGTTAAGGTGGTGCAGCACCCTACAATTTTGGGTACGTATAGTTCCCTCTATCGACAACTAGTAGGGAGCTTGATTTAACTTACTCACATGTGTCTAGATCTAATGTCATTGGGATCATCTCTAGATTCATGGAGAAGCCACATGAGTTGCATTGGAAAGAAGCTAAGTAGATACTTCACTACATTGTGGCACTTATATAGATGGCATCCATTATCTTGGAGGAGTGGATATTGACATGGTTGGGTTTATTGAATCTGACTGAGCTGGTGATTTAGATCATCGAAAATCTACCTCACGATACATTTTTTCTCTTAGTTTGGGTCCTCTTAGTTGGTCTAGCAAGAAGCAAAATGCAATTGAAATATATTCTACAGAGGTAGAGTATAGAGGAGAAGTTAATACTATCGATGACCTACTATCATCTACTATGACAACATGAGCACCATCTCAATTTTCTAAAATCTAGTTCAAAATCAGAGGACAAAACACATCAAGATACATATGCATTTCATTCAGGAGTTGATCCATGATGAAATCATAAATTTATAGTACTTTGTCAGACATCTAATATGGTTGCAGACATTTTTACCAAACCCTTCACTGAGGTGAAGTATTTTCACTTGCAATCTCTTCTTGGGGTGAGGTTTTCTACACAGCCCATCTTCTTTAGGCTTTCTAGTTTTATTCTCTTCTTTTAGAAAGATTTTAGTTTGTATATGAGTACATTATCGGGACTTTAGTTTTTGGGACTCATTTGACACATATTTATTATGTTGTTTAGGGATTCCTTTATCTCTTATAATTGGATTTTTTTCCTTAGGGTTTTTCCTCCATTACTTGAGATCCATTGTGGATGGGTACCTCATCGACCTAGTCATCACGACCCATTCTTATCTTATTATTCCTCTAGGAAGATGTTTTTATACATGGGTACCTTATCAAGATTAGTATTCGGCCTCATTTACACATTTTTCTTAGTTTTCTAGGAGAGTTCTCTTTCAATCCCGATTTTCCATGACATCTATCACAAATTCAATGAAGGGGGTGTTGGTGTATATTTTTAGAAGCAAAATAGACTATGAAGCAATCCTTATAAAAATTCAACATATATTTGAGATCTGAAACTCAAAATCTCATAACCATTCAATCACAATATCCACTTAATCAATACTTAATGTGTGCACACCATAAACCATAAATAAATTATGTAAACATGGAAAAAAACAACCAACACAATATATAAGTGTTAAACCATCAAGGGAAGAAAACCCACTGAAATACAATCTTTACCGATATTTTTCTAAATTTAGTGAGGCACCAACCCTACAAGGAGCACAAACCCCAACTTTGTGAAGCACCAACTCTACAAGGAGGCTACAACCCACCAAGATGATCAAGCACCCACTCAACCACCTTATTATGTATATATTTATAATTTTTTTCTTCCACAACTTATGGAGACATCTTATTCAGTTAACACTTCTTCAATCAAACCCTAGGTGATCACACTTCACAAAAAAGTTGATCACACTTCACAAAACAAGCTCATCGATCAATCTAAAATTCATCAAAATATTTCACTCATGTCCTCTGATTTTTATTCACCTAAAACACACTTGGATCATCCTAAAATCATGCTCAAACACCTACAATCAACACTCACCTAGGTCACTCCACATGCCCACACCTCAACTAGTTCCAAAAAGCACCCAAAAACATGCTTTAATATGCTTCTCCTCATTTCAAACTTAGGAAAAATCTTTTCCATCCTTTTGCTTCAATCCATAAATTAGATAAAATTTTCAAATTTGAAATATAATAGTCACAAGTTACCTAATTAGGTCGTCCTAGCTCAAACCGTCATTTCATGTGCCAAAATGGCTCAAAACCCCATGGGCACAATCTTAAAATTTCCCTTACATTAAATATATACTTTTTATGAACCAAAACTCATTATACATGACTAAAATAACATTAAAAATTCATAAATGGTCACAAATTATCTCAACCAATCAAATTATTTTGTTTACTTGGCCCAATTCCCTTTACAATTCTCAAAACAGTTGTTTCATGCACCCTTCATCGCACTGGAAACTTCATAGGGCCACAAAATCACTTCAAAAAGTGAAAAATATGGCATGTGACAACTTGAAGAAAATGGAATAACCTGTATAAAACTTCTAAGAAATTTATAATTCATGAAACATCCATATATTCAAACCACAGCTACTTTTTCCTTCACCAAAATAACCTTTCCAAAAACAAATGATTCCAAAGGTTAGATCATAAAAATATTTATACATACATTAATTACCTATAAATGGATTCATTTGGATTAAAAATTAATTAATCTTCACATTCCATGTGATAGGAAGCATCACCCAATCCACCTCCTGCTTTAAACAACATCAAACTTGCACCAAAACACATGTTGTCTTGAACTACCAAAAATCTTCTTGTCTAAAGAATGCCTTAGAAACCCTATCAAATGACCTCATTATGAGGAAAACCTCATATCACTTAAAATTTCTCTGAATACTCTTTCCAACACAACATTAATCCCCTTCAAATCCCACATTTAGCTCAAGTTATGCTCATTTAACTAGATATTCCTATTTGAGACCCCAAATCTACCCTTTAACTAAGTAAACCTATCCGGGCCTCAAAACACTATGTACCTACATGAACTTGTCCTTAAAATTCATGTAAATCAATATTAACTCCCATTAATCATGCACCATAAATTTTTAATGCTACTCCTTTGGACCATCTTGTTCTAAATCCTTCTTTCCCAAAAACTCTCAATTTTAGGTGGGGCCCACTCATCACCGTGACCTCAATCATTATTTTATGGAAATCATTAGGATTACTCTACAACATCCAATCATCACTTCTAATGAAATAATCAAAATTGGGTCACAATACTTCACTTTCCTCCAACATCTCCTAGTTAGGGTTTTAAGCCACTTTACCTTCTTAACATTCATTCATAAAATCCTTACGATCAAACAACCTCATTATTTTTTAAACCTTATAAAATCACCATAGAAGTTTCCCTGAAATACACAAGATTCCATGAAAATCACATTGTTCACAATGAGCATCTAAAGTTGAAATTCGAGATAGAAATGACTTGATTTTCACCTTATCTCACAAAATAAGTCATATTTGGCAAAAATACACATCATGGGTACCTGAAATTTTTCTCAAAGCACTATGAATCATACATATAACATATCCAATCATCATAATGTCAATATCATACCTCAATCTCTCCATCCTATCTCATTTTCATAGCTTCACCTTAGGGATTCTCATTGTAGAAGCTAGGGTCAACTGAAATAATGCAATAAATGAACAAGAAACCTCTGTAAATGACCCAAAAATACCTCATATGCCATGATGCACCTAAATTCATGCTTCTATGATCTCATAAAGCTTGAAACCACTATGTCACATCTCAAAGCTATTATACTGCTCCCAATGAGCACTTATAACTAAGTGATCCACTTGTACCTATACCATACCACTATTATGAGTGATCAAGCACCCTCAAAACATGTTATCCATCATGTCAAAATGCTTCCCAAGCATCTAAGAAGCTCACACTACCAAGTTGTATCTCCTAGGCACGTGTATAGGCTTGCAAGAGCAAGCATACCTTCACCGAATCCCTTTGTATCAATTGATATACATATGAAGTATCGTGTTAGCACCATAAACAACATCATAGGACCATCATACAACATTCACTTTGTCATTAATGTGGTTTTTCATCAGTGGCAACACCTATTAGGATCACACGCCAATAATCTCCCTATTTGTCATTTATGGAAAACACCACGAAATTATCCTCCTTTTTACATTAATGACAAATACATACATGTATCTCACCTTATTCAGCTTCATACCTTAATGACTTGGTGGAAAAATCAACCAAAGGTCTCAAACAATCTTCATCTCTTTATTTTTGCACAAAAATTGATTCTTACCTTCATTTTAGGTATGTAAGAAGCATGCTCCCCTTGGAACAAGCGTCTCACGGACTAGTAAGCATGTACATCGTAGTCTTAGAATAAGGGGGTTTATGCGGCGATGTGAAACACTTTATCTCACAACAGGACTAGATTTTACCCCTTTCATTATTTTTAGCTTATTTTACTTGTTTACGGTGACGATTCATTGTGTTCCACAAAACTTGATTGTGGTATCCTCTCTTGCGTGTTATTATGTTGATTTCAAGGTGATTAACCAATGGTTTCATGATGCATACTCACACTAGATGTTATCCAACACTAAACTATAAAGTGTCGAAATCATGAGGGTTATAATATTGTCATGGGTGGTTGTATTGCTTGTTTTTCTTTTCTACATTCCTTCTTTCTCTCTCTACATTATAGATGCACTTTAAATTCCTGTGCTTATGTTTTTAAACTTATTCAAATGGATATCAAAAAGGGTAATGAAACTAAGGGGTAAAGGGTTATTTTGCATGACCATGGGAGCAGAGACTAAACCTAACAATGAGCCCGAAAAATCTAATTTGTTGAATCGTAGTAACGAAGCCTTAGGTCTACTTTATATGTTTGTTTCTCCTAACTTTCTCTTCCACATTGAATCATCTACAACACCTAATTCTCCATGGAAAATGTTAAATGATATGTTTGGACAACAAGATGACATGAGAGCACATGAGTTGGAAAATGAACTACTAAGATTAAATCCTAGTGACATTGAAAACCTACATGCATTCATCTCAAAATTCATCCACACTAGATTGTTGTTAAAGTAATGTAAAATGGAGAAGAAATAATCCTGGTTGATCTTGTCGATTCTCTATAAGTTAGGTCTCAAATAATCTGTCTTTTTTCAACTTTTCACGAGACGAAATCCACTTTGGGAAGTGCTTAGAATATGCCCTCATTTGATAGGTTTTTATTCTAACTCATTTGAGAACAAGAAAAACTCATCCAAATGGGGTCTTTTAAGTCAAAGTCACATGCCCTTGTAGAAAGTGCTCACAAGGGAAAGAAGACTGAGAAGAAGAAAGAGAAAAGGACCAACCTAAGAAGGAAACCAAGACCAACCAAGCCAAACCCAAATCTAACACAAACACTTTAACTTTTGAGCCTAAAGTGAAGAAAGAAAAGTGTAAATGTTCCTATTACAAGAAGACTGGTCATGAAGAGCATAAATGTACGAGAAAAAAAATTTATCACCCAAATCTAGCACAAACACTTTAACTTTTGAGCCTAAAGTGAAGAAAGAAAAGTGTAAGTGTTCCTATTACAAGAAGACTGGTCATGAAGAGCATAAATGTATGAGAAAACAAATTTATCACCTTACTCATTTACTTGAGAAAATTCATATAGGTGTTCTTGAGTCTATCAAAGAAAATGCTCTGAAAGTTTAGTCTTCCATTGCAAGAGAGTCTAAATCTTATAAGAAGAAAGGAAAGGACCTTTTAGCTCAAGTTGTTCCTTCATTGACATGGATTATAGATTATGGTTCCTTGCACCACATAAATTCTTCATATGTTGAGTTCTCCAAAATCAAACCTTGTGGTATGTCCCAAGTCACATTCGCTGATGACACGATAGTGTCGATTTACGGTAGTGGATCAGTAGAGATGGATGGGGGAAAATTTAACCAAGTGTTGAGTGTTTGATCTCTCTACCAATATCCTATTGTTTTACCAAATCACTCACCTTGCT
Organism: Taxus wallichiana var. yunnanensis; assembly: GCA_018340775.1. NCBI lineage: Eukaryota > Viridiplantae > Streptophyta > Pinopsida > Cupressales > Taxaceae > Taxus > Taxus wallichiana. The sequence goes on from CM031237.1 coordinate 754,250,251, forward strand.
AAAGTAATGCAAGTGGAATTTGGTCCCGATTATTCACGATCTTCACAATGAAACTACTATGGATCAGGGAAAGGCAGATCATTGTTCATGGTTGTATACATTTTCCCACTTTACTTCCAATTTGACACCCACTTCCTTGCTCACTCATGTAGATGAGGTTAGTAAGTTATGGCATGAGCATTTTAGGAATTTAAATTTTTCGTTACTTTGAACAATTGAGCCAAAATGAAATGGTAAATGTGGGTTACTCCATGTTAGATTTTCTAAGGGTCTTTGTGAGCATTGTGCCCTTGGGAAGCACCCTGAAAAAAATTTGACAAAGGAAAATCTCATATATCTACTCATCTTTTAGATCTTGTTCATAGTGAAATCTCGGTATGTTTCCATCTCCTTTGTTTACTAGAGCTATTTATATAGTTAACTCATTAATGACTATTCATGATATACTTGGATATATTTTCTTAAGATTAAGTTTGAAGTCTTCAAAAATTTCAGGAATTTAAGGCTCTTGCTTTGAGAAATAGGAGGAACTATCTATCAAGGTTCTTGAATTAGAAATTGAGGCGAGTATGTGAGTAATAGGTTAGAGCATTTATCTACTTCGAAGGGATTGATTTGTAGCATACAATTGCTTACAACCCTTCAAAAAATGGATTTGCAGAAAGAAAGAACTAAACACTTAAGGAGATGGCCACTTGTATGGTTCACTTGAAGTCCCTTCCTCCATAATATTGGGCCAAAGTAGTGAATTATGCTTGTTACATTTAGAATCATGTTCCACACAAGACAATAAGAGGGATGACACCCTTAGAAGTCTGGTTTGGATGCAAGCTTGATGTTGAGAACTTATGAGTCTTTGGATCTAAGGATATGGCTCCGATTCCTAACAATAAAAATAAGGCTTTGGAGCCAAAATCTAAACCTTGTATTTTATCGAGTATCCCGATAGTGTTAAGGGATATCGATTTTGAACCCTACCGCTTATAATTTTTATATCGAGATAAGTGTGAAATTCAATGAGTCTTCTTTTACTTATACTTCTATTCCCTTTTGAGGTTGTTATGTTTTTTTATTTTTAATCGACTCTTCAAATTATGATGTTCTTTAGCATGTCCATCCTCCTCTTGATCCTCCTTTGCCTCCCAACCCTCATGCTTCGTGAGGCTTCGATTTAGAGAGTAGTGTTAAGTGGAACCTTGTTCCTTCTCACTCGAGTGAAGAATCTTTAGACACTAAGCCTTATCCTCTTGGTCCTCATTGGGCAAGGAAAACTTTGGAGATTTCACGAGAGTGTATGGGAGATCCTTTAGAAATGAGTCGACTCTCTCAAAGATCTTTGGACCTCACTTCTTCTTCACCTCCGCTTCTAACCTCAATATTTCCGGGAGGATTCTAGTTTTCCTAAGTAGGATTATTCCATGGATGAAGAGTATTCCTCACCCATTAATAATGATACTTGGGATATCACCCTATTCTAAAAGGAAGAATGTAGAAAAATATTTGTGTTAGTATGAAATTATAAGATTATTATCAAACCAAATCAATCCTAATCCTAACACAATGACTTATTAATCTACCTCGATAAAGGTTTATAAGGAAAGGATATAGAAGACAAATACCTACACTTAGCCACAAGTTACACAACTCCTTCCTTAACGAGTTGGATTTTATCTTTATTGTTAATTGTTGATTGATTGCTTCGTATTTGTGTCAAGTCACTTTGACAAACACCTCCTTGGATTACTTGATGATTTATTGATGAAGGATGAAGGCTAAAGGATGAAGGATGCTAGATGGATGAATAATGGATTGATTGAAGATAAAATGGATGATTGATGAACAAAATAGCATATTTTTGATATGGATTTGAATTATGTGCTCTCATGGAGGAGGAGAGCTCTATTTATAGCTTATGGGTGAAAGATTCAATGGCTAAGATTAATCCAAGTTGGATTGAAATCAAGGGTGGAAGATGCATGAGAAGATTAGAATTATCTAGAATGGATAATTGTAGAATTTTGAAGAAACCTCAATTGAATTTTTAATTCAATGGAGGGAGGAAGATATTTGAATTTTTAAATATGAAAGAGGGAAATTCAGAGAGGCTTCAGAACTAGAATCCTCTAAATTTAGAGGTGTGAGGATGTGATTAGATTAGGATTATATTGGGTTAAATAAATATGATTATGGATGTAATTTGATGGAAAAGCTAGGTGTAGGGATTTGTAGGGTAGGTGGTAGGTGAGATGTAGGAATATTAAATTTCTATAAATGTTAATAGGGATTATAATTGGATAATATAATACAATAATGGATTAATAAGATTAATGATAAAATGGGATGTAATATGGATTTAAAGGATTAATGATAAATGATAAATGAATATAAAATGATATAGGGATTACTGAGATATTAATGTGATAAAATGGATTAAATAATAATAATTAATATTGCAATTAATTATTATGATGATCTTTGGGATGTTTACCGGATGGGTTAGTGTGATTAAGCATGTCAACATTTTAGATGTCTACAAAGAAAAATTGTTCCGTGTAAGTGGGTGTTCCAAAAAAAGTATAGAGAAAATGGAGATGTCAAAAATTTAAAGTGTGACTAGTAGCTAAGTGTTTATCCTAGGTAGCTAGGGTTGATTATGCATAAACCTTAGCTCACGATTGCGAAGATGACTTCTATTTGACTAACCCTCGCCATCGCTACAGCTAATAAACAGGAAGTCTATCAAATGGAAATTAAAAGTTCCTTCCTTCATGGGGGCTTAGAGGAAGAGATCTACATTGAACAACCTCCAGGTTATGTCCATGATCCCTCCCTCATTTTTAAGTTAAAGAATTTGCTATGTGGTCTTAAACAATCCCTCGGGCTTGGTATGCCAAGATGGAATCCTTTTACTTACATCAAGGTTTGCTTGGTGTCACACTCGACCCAAATGTTTACATTTTTCAGAAAGATGACTCCATACTCATGTTTGTTATGTATGTTGATGAATTTTTGATCACAGGAAGCTCTTACTCTATCATTGATATCTGTGAAGATTGCCTTATCGACAAAATTCCATGAATGACTTAGGATTGCTTCATTAATTTCTTGGGATTCATATTCTACAATTGTACTCGGTTATTGTGATTTCATAGCCTAAGTATTCTCTTTCTTTGTTTTCTCAATTTAATATATGTCTGATTGTAATCCTTATCCTACTCCTTTCTTTTCGTGGTTAAGTGGTTTCGATTCTTCTACTCCATGGTTAATGGTTCCCTCTATCAACAATTGGTGGGGATCTTTATTTACCTTACTCACATATGTCTAGATCTATCATATGCCATTGGGATCATGTCTAGATTCATGCAGGAGCCACATGAGTTGCATTGGAAAGAAGCTAAGAAGATCCTTCATTACGTTCATGGCACTTACACTGATGGCATTCATTATCTTGGAGGAGTGGATATTGACTTGGTTGGGTTTAGTGAATCTTACTAGGCCGATGATTTCAATCCTCGTAAATCTACCTCAGGATATAGTTTTTCTCTTATTTCAGGTCCTTTTAGTTGGTCTAACAAGAAACAAAATGCAATTGCAATATCTTCTACGAGAGGCAAAGTATAGAGGAGACATTAATATTATCGATGGCCTACTATCATCTATTGTGACAACATGAGCACTATCTCGATTTTCCAAAATCTAGTTCAACATCAGAGGACAAAGCACATCAAGATACATATGCATTTCATTCAGGAGTTGATCCATGATGACATCATCAATTTACAGTATTTTCATAATCTAATATGGTTGGAGACATTTTTACCAAACCCTTCACTGAGGTGAAGTATTTTCACTTGTGATTTCTTCTTGGGGTGAGGTTTTCTACAGCATCCCATCTTCTTCAGGATTTCTAATCTCTTCTTTTATTCTAGAAAGATTATAGTTTGTATATGAGTACCTTATTAGGACTATAGTTTTTGGGACTCATTTGACACATCTTTTTGAGGTTTTTTAGAGAGTCTTTTATCTCTTATAAGTGGATGTTTTCCCTTAGGGTTTTTTCCTCTATTACTTGAGATCCATTGTAAATGGGTACCTCATCAGGCATACTTTTTTTAGACCCATTTTTTCTTACTCTTCCTCCAAAAATATGTTTTTATACATGGGTACCTTATCAATCTTATTATTTGGGCCCCATTGACACATCTTTCTTAGTTTTCTCGGGAGAGTTCTCTTTCGTTCTTACTTTCCATGACCTCTATCTCAGCTTCGATGAAGGGGTCATTGGTGTATATTGTTAGAAGCACAATGCACCTGAGAGGGGGTGTGAATCAATACTTATAAAAAATCAACTTATATTTCATATTTAAAACTCAAAATATCATAAACATTCAATCACAATATCCACTTATTCAATACTTAATGTGTGCACACTATAAACCATAAATAAATTATATAACCATGGAAAACAAAAAACCAACACAAGAAAAAAGATATAATTGGAAAACCATCAAGGGGAATAAAATCCACTAAAACACAATATTTTATTGATATTTTCTAAATTTAGTGAGGCAAAAACCCTATTTTAGTAGAGCACCAACCCTACAATGAGCACCAACCCCGATTTATGAAGCACCAACTCCACAAGGAGGCTACAACCCCCAAGATGATCAAGAACCCACTCAACCACCTTATGATGTTTATATATCTGATTTTTTTCTTCCACAACTGATGGATACCTCTTATTCATCTCACACTTCTTCAATCAAACCCTAGGTGATCACAGTTCACAAAAAAGGTGATTACACTTCACAAAACAAGCTCATCAATAAATCCAAAATTCATCAAACCCTTTCTCTCATGTCCTATAATTTTTCTTCACCTAAAATACACTTGGATCAGCATAAAATTATGCTCAAATGCCTACAATCAACTCTCACCTAGGTCACTCCACATGCACACACTCAACTAGTTCCAAAAAGCACCCAAAAACATGATTTTATATGTTTCTCCTCATTTCAAACTTAAGCACAACCTTTTCCATCATTTTGGTTTGACCCATACATCAAGGAAAAATTTAAAATTTGAAATATAATAGTCACAAGTGACCTAATTAGGTCGGCCTAGCTCAAACCCTCATTTCATGTGCCAAAAATGGCTCAAAATCCCATGGGCACAATCTTAAAATTGTCCTTACATTAAATATATACTTTTTCCTGACCAAAAACTCATTATACATGAGTAAAATAACTTTAAACATTCATACATGGTCACAATTTATCTCAACCAATCAAATTATTTCATTTATTGGGACTAGTTTCCTTTACCATTCTCAAAATGGTTGTTTATTACACCCTTCATCGCACTAGAAACTTCATAAGGCCACAAAATCACTTCAAAAAGTGAAAAATATGACATGTGACCACTTTATGGAAATGGAAGAACTAGTATAAAACTTATAATAAATTTATAATTCATGAAACATCCATATCTTTAAACCACGGCTACTTTTACCTTCACCAAAACAACCTTCCAAAAACATTGTTTCCAAAGGTTAGCTCATAAAAACATTTCTACATACATTAAAGACCTATAAATGGATTAATTTAGATTCAAAATTAATTACTCTTCACATTCTAGGTGATGTGAAGCGTCACCCAATCCATCTCATGCTTTAAACAACATCAAACTTGCACCAGAACACATGTAGTCTTGAACTTCCAAAAATATTCTTGTCTAAATAATGCCTTGGAAACCCTGTAAAATGACCTCATCATGAGGAAAACCTCATATCACTTGAAATTTCTTGGAATACTCTTTCCAAACAACATTAATCACCTTCAAATTCCACCTTTAGCTCAAGCTATGCTCATTTAACTAGACATTGCTATTTGAGACCCCAAATCTACCCTTTAACTAGTAAACCTATTTGGACCTCAAAACACTATGTACCTACATGAACTTGTCCTTAAAATTCATGCAAATTAATATTAACTCCCATTAATCATGCACCATAAATTTTTAATGCTACTCCTTTGGACCATCTTGTTCTAAAACCTTCTTTTCTAGAAATTGGCATTTTTAGGTGGGGCCCACTCATCACCATGACCTCAATCATACATTTTTGTAAATCATGATGATTCCTATACAACATACAATCATCACTTTTGATGAAACAATTAAAATTGGGTCACAATACTTCACTTTCTACCAATAAGTCCTAGTCTAGGGTTTTAAACCATTTTACCTTCTTAACATTCATTCATAAAATCTTGATGATTAAACAACCTCATTATTTTTTAAAAAATTATAAACTCACCATGGAATCTTCCTTTAAAGACATAAGGTTCCATGCAAATCACATTTTTCACAAGCATCCGAATTTTAAATTTGAGATGGAAAATGACTTGATTTTCACCTTGTCTCACAAAATCAATCATATATGGCAAAATACACATCATGGGCACCTAAAATTTTTCTCAAAGCACTATTACTCATCCCTATAACATCTCCAATCATCATAATGTCAATTACATACCTCAATCTCTCCATCCTATCTCATTTTCATAGCTTCACCTTAGGGATTCTCACTATAGAAGCTAGGGTCAACTGAAATAATACAATAATTAACAAGAAACATCTAAAAATGACCCAAACATACCTCATATGCCATGATACACCTGAATTCATGCTTCCATGAGCTCATATAGCTCCAAACCACTCTATCACACCTCCAAGCTACTATACCTGCTCCCAATGAGCACTTATAACCAAGTGATCCACTTGTACTTGTACCAGTCCATTATTATGAGTGATCAAACACCCTCAAAACATGTTATCCATCATGTTAACATGCTTCCCAAGCATCCAATAATCTCACACTACCAAGTTGCATCTCCTAGGCACCTGTATAGGCTTGCAAGAGCAAGCATACCTTACTTAATCTCACTGTATCAACTGATATACATATGAACCATCATGTTAGCACCATAAACAACATCATAGGACCATCATACAACATTCAATTTGTCATTAATGTGGTTTTTCATCAATGAAAACACCTATTAGGATCACACTGCCAACAATCCCCCCTTTTTCATTGATGGAAAACACCTTGAACTTCTCCCCTTTTTACATTAATGAAAAAGGCATACATGTAGCTCACCTTATTCACCTTCTTCAGATTCATACCTTCATGCTTTGGTTAGAAACATCAACCAAAGGTCTCAAACAAGCTCCATCTCTTGATTTTTACAAAAATTGATTATTTCTTTCATTTTAGGTATTCAAGCAACATGCTCTATCGGAACAAGTATCTCCAGCATCTGAAAATTACCAAAAATCATGCAAGAAACATAAACTCACCTTGTTAGGGGCTACAACATCATATTTCATCTCCTAAGCATGCAAACAAGCATATTTTCACCTATAACCATGTTTTGAGCTTCTTAAGAGCACTGTAGTAGTCTTGGAACAGGGGCATCAACACCTTTAGCATGCCAACAATGACATGAATGCCCATGCCATACCCATTCTCCACCTTCTTTGGAAAAAATCTAGCTAATCTAGGCATAAACCATGCAATACCAAACATATACTTACTCTTCATACCAAGAACAACGTCATGAGACCAAAATAGACTTCTTAGAGAAATTTTGACCAATTTCAACATGCAACCACAAGTCAACCAAGCTTTGACTCATCCAAATAGCACTCCCCTAGCTCAAGAGAACAAATTTGAGTCATTAGTCTATCTTTCATGCCTTGAAGACAACTTTTCAACTTTCTCAAGGTGTAAAACAACTTTTTCAGTCTTAAACAACTTTTTCGGTCTTCTATAGTTATATGTGAATGAGATAAGCATAAAAGGAATAAAAGTTGCCATTTAATTGTGTAGACACTCATTACATACCTTTATAGCCTTGAGAGCATCATTTTACCTTATATGAGATGATTAAACCACTCCCCCTGTCTTAAAGAGAAAAAATACGCTAATGCACCTATAGAAGCATAATTTTGATCTGTAGCATTGTATCATTCAACAAGCTTGTCAACATATCAAGTTATTCTTCCACTAGTTCAAGATGGACATCAATTGAGTCTCTAAAACACATTTTACAAGGTATTGAACATAATATTTCTATTTCATGAGTCTCTAACATATCTGAGAGATACTTTGGCCTCCATACTCCTTTGAGAGTAGCAGGTAATCATCCATATAATGATAAACAAAGAGGAAACTTCCACATACTTGTCAATGAAAAGTTTTTCTTTCACAAATTTCAAGGCATTAATTTATTTCAACATGTTCAAGGGCTAACAAAAGGAATGAATAACCCTTTGCCATACCCGAGAATTTGCATACCTTTGCCTTAAACCTACCCTACAACTATAGGTGCACATTGTAATCAACTTTGCATGTAATTTCTTAGCCTCATCATCAAACTAACCACACAACTCAAGATCCATCATGTTGACTTGGGATTGAACATGTACACACTTCATACACAAGAAGGACTTCATTATCATAAAAGGAGAAATACTTAACCTATAACAACATCTTTTCTTGCCTTGCATATCATTGTAGAACTGAAAACCTCATGGGATTAGGAATCCTTCACTACCTTGTTCTTCTTCTAGGAACCAACCATTTTCTTCCATATAGACTCATCTTATTGAAAAATATTTTGAGTGCATTCTCAAGCATATAATGTGTTATCAACAAGCTATAAAATATGCATACATGCATGTAGGTTAACCTCTAAGAATCCCTAGTAGTCTCTTGTCCATCCACAATCACTAGATCTCATAATCAACTCAAGTAAGTCACAAGCTACATGAGACATCACAGAAGATCACAAGAAGATTAAAAACATACCTCCTTCCTTTGATGAACAAGCAAGCTCTATCTCTCATGCCATCATATGCCTATAATAAGTTGAGATTGCATAGACTATTGAGATTGTGTGCGTTCTCAGCTACACACTCACCTTAATTGTGATAATGAGATATCCTCTATACTTCATTGATCCTTAAACACTCCTTTGACTGTGTCAACCAATATATTTCCTTATCAAGCCTTTGAGAAACCCAAGAGTTAGGGTTTTAATGAGAAAACCCTCCTCACTGTGCATCAAGAGCACTCTTTCAACACGCCATGAAATTCAGAGTTTGTTCACATTGTAAACACCTGAAACCAACTTTGTCCTTTCCTTATTGCATCCAAGATAATATGTTCCAAATTTTGACTCCTAACTCAATCATTTGATCCTTCAAAATTTATTTCCCATGAATATTGTCACATTCATTGTGACAAAACACATTATATAGTAGAAATGCTTCAAAGTACATCATACATATCTTTGATGACATCCAAAATTTATATAGCATGTAGAGAAACATTCTTCAAACATCTGAGTGTCATCATAAAATCATGCACTTTAGACATTTATTTATCCCGGTCTCATACTACTATTTAGAAGGTTCTTGAGTGAAGAAAGTACTAACTAACCCCCGTCTTTTGGGCTATTTTATTTTATTTTATTTCGTCATTACCGACCTCTTGCACTTATATGCCCACTAATATTTTGTCATCCCGCATTATTTAATCCTCGACTGGGGCTCCCAGATTAGTACTGGGATGCCCGTGGGTGCCGTGGTCCCACCATGGGCACCCCGATCCTTCTAGAGCTTTCCTACCTCTTTTTGGGCTCTTTCTAGCTATATGAGATCTTTATCTTTCTTATGGTCAACCTTCTTGAGGTTAATTATGAAATAGATCAAGAGAACCCTATAAATGTAAAGTTATTAAACCATAATGAGGTACCTAGCATCACTTACTATTATCACTCCATCTAGAGTTGCATCCATCTATTACATCAAATATCACTTGCATCCACATGGCTCCATCATCAAGGCACAAGGCTAGGACATTTGCATCACACTTCATAGGGGAGGGATTCTATTCTATTTCATGCACACATTCTATTACATTTTCTACACATAATTATTGTTTGCTACTTCACAAAGTGCGACTGGCACAAGAGCAACCTAGGGCATGTTCACACACACTTACATATAGAACTACATCAGTTCTGAGATGTAGTGTAGTGCTCAGTTAGTAAGTCCACCATTATGGCAGCTAAGGTCATTCTGACCCCTTCATATGCATTTTTATTTTTTAGGGTTCGATGCTTGTTTTATAGTCATGTAGATCTTTCTTTCATCTCAAGTTATTTGGCAACATTCGGCACAAGACAACGAAGTTGATACGGCAGCAGCCGAGGGTTTCAAATCACCTCCCAACCTTATGAAGATTATTTTCAAATCTTTTCACACACCAAGGTGCCAAGATTACAAACTAGAGCACCTGGGCGCCCTAGTCCCTCTCCAAGCACTCTTGTCTAGCTAGATCCTCCAAATCCATCCTTTTCGGGACTTACGCACAAGCATTACCACTTCTGATTTTTCCATTCACCTCTGCGACATTATCATCAGGACATTTGTTATTCGATTGATTTATTTCCTCTTCCTTCTTGGACATTAGGGTTATTATTTCCGTTTGCATGGTTACTTAGATTATTTCTATACTTCATTTACTTCTTTTATTTACTTTATTCCAGTTATTCACGACTTAGATTAACTATATACCCCTTTTAGTTAATTTTAGTTAATCATTTTGGTGAAACACGACTTCGATTGCAAATACAAGTCTCTTACAAGTAGCACAGATGATCACCTTATACCCTTCCTACATTGGTCACTGGGGGCATCCACATTCATCTCTTCCAGGTGTTATTGTTTCATTTTGTACTTCACACTTTATATTACTTAGATCTACACAATTTTGACATGCTAGTTATCTTTCTAACATGCTAACGGGTGCTTCATGTGTAACATTTGTTATCCAAGGATATTGGTTTCCATACTTGTTTCTTACATTGTCTACTATTATTATTTGCGAGGTCTTTCCCTATGTTTGGTGTGTACACTTGTTTGTTGTTTATGGCCATGATGGCCTTTCATGTCTTATGACATCATGAGTGATGTCTCATGTTTACAACCTGCTTTAGGTGGCTTACTTGTCTTCTTGTATGTTTACATTAATTTCCTTCATAGCTTACCTATTGTTTACATATCTTATACACATTGTTTTCTACATACATGTGTTTTTACACTTGTCTTTGGCTAGCCTTTTTATTTATGTGTGCCTTGGTTTTTACCAAGCACTTTTCAAGGTTATAGCATACATGCGGTGGCCCTCTTTTGGGGACGCATTCTCTATCGGTGACGTCCCATGTGCCCCCAAAGAGGGGGGGATCATTTAGGGGTTTTTACATACTAACATAGAGATTCTACATTGGTTCGGTTTGGTTATATATAGTGAGTGGGTTCAGATCAATCTACAAACCCCATACACAACATATTTTATAGTACATTGTGTCCTTAGCTTTCTGGGAAGTAGTTACATACTTGGAGGTTACGGTGTGTGTGCCTCTCTCAACTACTTCATCCGGTGGCATTGGATTGCCCAAAAAAACTAGGATGATACAGATATCTCTTCACACATAGTTCAGGGAAGCAATTAAATCTTAGAGGACACTGAGCATTTCCTCCCTACACTTCTTCATCCTATGGCATGAGATTTCCCAGAAAACTCGCATTATAGGATATCCTTTTATACTCTCCTTCCGACATGGATCAGGTGCACATGTTCCATTTACATTTGCATGCTTTCATACACATGTGTCTTTTACATTACATTTTTACACTTACATACATACATATTTGACTACTTGATCATTTTCTCCTTATAGGTTGGGTCGTATGAGAAATAAGTAGTCAAATGGGGGCAACAACAATGGCATCAACAACACTTTATAATAACACACACTTTACTAACCATGAAGGTACACTACACACCGCAATAGCTACACACTCATTTTGCCCTAGGCTCACTCTCATCACTCTTTATTTGTGCATTTTTCATCTTTAGTTTCCACACTCCTCCATATTTTTTCCATTCCACGCTATGCCTACTCTTTCGACACACTTTCTTCGTCACTCTACATCAGCATCAGTGTATGCATCTCTATCTACTTTATGTTAGAGCTTTCGCTCACCAACATAAAGTGGGGAAAAATGTAGTCACAAAATCATGTATTTCAGGACATTTTTTATCCATGTCTAATACTATTATTTATAAGGTTCTTGAGTGAAAAAAGTACTAATTAACCCCCATCTTTTGGGTTATCTTATTTTATTTTATTTCGTCATTACCTTCTTTCACTCATATGCCTAGTCATATTATGTCATCCCACATTATTTTAGCCATGCAATTGGGGTAGTGTCCCTCGTGCGCATTTGCTCTCTCAGGTAACCTGGGGCACGTTTATATCACCACTATCCCCTTGGGGTATTATTCAATTTGTGATTTAAACACCTATCCTAAGTTTAATTCACCCCATTATGTTTTACCCGTGAGTAATTAAATATTAACTATTTAATTACACCTTTTTACATGTATCCTAACCACTTATCTACCCCATATCTATTCTATCCATATATCCCCCCTATTTCTCCTCCTCCTCCAAAGCGGGATATTTCCCGTATTTGAGGTGGAGGGATCACTCTTATCTTTCCAGAAATCACTCCTTTTGGCCATTTCGGGAGTCTGTTCCATGATCGGCGCCGACCGGTACTCGGTCGACGCCGATTTTTTGGAACGGCGCCGATTTAATATCGGTCGGCGCCGATTACAAATAGAGGCCCAGAACTCAGTTCTGGTTAGACACAGATTGTAAGAGAGACAATTAGATGGTGAGATAGACAGTGAATTAGACAGAGAGAACGAGAGAGTTTTGAGCATCAAGTTTGAACATTATCTATCGAGTGAGAGTGAATCTTGTCCAAATCAATCCCTGAGAGGAGCACCGTTACTCTACTCTTATCACATCAACATCACACGTCTCCATTGATTTTCTGGTGACTCTGTTCCTGCATCCAGCACAGGTGGAGCCTTGCCAGTATCTCTCGGCTTCTGCAGATCCAGCGGACGTTGACGATCTTGCCTTCGTTTTCCGATTCCCAAACCTTCTCGCACTTTGTCTCGGATCGGCGATCTATCGATCTATATCGATCGACACCGATCGATCGATCGATCGCGCCGATCTATATCGATCGATCGCCGATCCCCGAACGATCGGCGCCGATTCTACATAATCGCGCCGATCATCTGCTGAGAGGTAAAAGGACACGGTAACACAAATCAGCTTTGTTTTCACGGTTCCTGTTTTTTGTTGCTTTTACATCTGCTTTGTTTAGATTTACATTTATTACTTTGATCAGAAAATCTAGTCCTATACGTACATCTTTTATCATGTATGCTTCTTTACTTAATTGAAAATGTGGACTGACATCCACCGAGGGAGCTTATCGCTTCCTGGACCCGCTTCTCGGGCAGTCCACCTAAATATCTTTTAACGTGGTCTTTTTCTGTCAAGCATCGGTGTCTCGCAGGTTACTTGGATCTACTGTGCAGAATTGCTCGTGTGCGCCCGTCTTATCTACATCGGCTTCCTTATCCATCTACATCTTCGGATCTTGTCCATCAGGTATCAATTTCATTTGAGTTTTTCAAGGTTTTTGTGTTTAGTTTGGTACATTAACTTGGACAGGTAACAAGCGTGAAATTCTTGATCAACATTCTGGCACGCCCGGTGGGACCCAACCAAAGTCCCTTATTGGTAAGTTCATCTCTTTTCTAGTTTTGAGCTTTGTTCTTTTTCTTCATTGATTTTTTCGAGTTTTGCTTAAGCATTTCCTTTCTTTTTCTTCTTCTTTCATTTTTTTGCAAATTAGGATTTCTTTTTTTACAAATTTCAATTCCAATTTCTATTTATAAAATTAGTAAATATTTCATTTTGATTTCAAGATTGCATGTTTGATCCATCTCTTTATGCGAAATTGTTATTTCCTTGAAATTTTTCTAGTTCCTTAAAATAGAAATTTTCGTTTCACCATTATCTGGATATATCTTTCTGGATTTTGTTTGGTGTTTGCTTAACCTTTTCTTGCGGAGCACTTTGCTTGTTCGTGGGATTGTTCGAGGGGAAGAGCTCAACAACGTGCTTTTTGAAGTCCACACACCTTGGAGAGCTAAATCTACAGGTATTTCTCTTTTACGGTGTTTTCTCCTTTTTAGGAACTAAAAAAAAAAAAAAAAAAAAAAAAACTTTCTTTGTTTGTGGTCTATCACATTCGAACATTTCAATTTTTGGTGCTTAAAAAGAATTTAATCGCATTTGGGAAAGAATCTATTTGACTTGTCTTCATCGAAATCAAACACTTCGTTTTTAAGTAAAAAAAAAAGAACTCTTTCTTTGTCATTTCTGTTGTATGTTTTTCATCTAGTTTTAATTAGGCTGGAAAATTGATCAAAATCGGTAGTGACACTATTTGATTTTTATTTTTCACCCTTGCACACAAAGCCAAAATCACTAGGTATAAAGCATTTAAACAAAAATTCTTACCTGGCCTCACCTACTTGGAAGTGACATCCAAGAGGAAGAGCCTACGCGGTACTCGGGCGCGCTATAAATTCACGGAAGTTCTGGTATATATTGGCAAAGCACCCGACTCCCTTATCGCAGCGGTGTGTGAAGTGCGGGGGTAGGCCCCTATATCAAGCCACGTACCGGTCTTTTACTGAAGTGCCTTTAGGACTCCTCACCAAAACACCCCCCAAACCATCCTTAGTTTGGCTATACGAGTAGTTCCTGTTCTAAAAGGCCTTCCCTAATATTTTCTTTCTTAAAAGCATAAAAACTTAAAAGAGATAATCACCTACATTGCTTTAATTATCTATGCATTAGTTAGGTCAATCTTATTTTCTGCTTGTTTATGACGGTCATCACTCGGTTACAATCTAGAAGAATGGCTCAATTCCCCCCTTCTTCCTCGAGATCACCACTAGTGTGGATGTTTGGCACCCCGAGGTCTTCCTCGGGACATTTGTTAGTTGGTTCCCCATCTGGTCATATAATCCTTTCTATCGAGGCAAAAGCAACCCCATCACGTCGGCTTCCCTAGTCCTTGAAATATCATCGCTTGACTAGAGTATGTTCCTCGTGGGGATCTGAATTTCGGGCGCTCCTTGATCGCAATCCGGTAGCCCTCATGGACTACCTAGTACACAAGTCTATTCAAATATCGATCGGGGACCACCCGATCCAGCAAGTGTACGATTATTCTCGTGAACCATCCCAGGCTTTTGTAGAACAGTTAGCATCATTTTTCTCGCCTCGAGCCACGGAGGAGGGTGGCGCACCTGTGCCTCCTTTTTCTCTTCCACTGACCATATCGACTAGTTCTCAAATAGTCTTACCTATTCCTAATGCCATGATTACCTCGTCTATTCCACAACCTACTACGAGAGGTCCTCTTCTCTCTCTGGCTATAATGAGTGTGTCTGTGCACCCGCATAATTGTTGTTAATTCATCTATGTCGTCCATTGTGTCCCAGGGTCAGTATCCCTTTATGAGTCAACCCCCTTCGACTAGTCAGTTGGTTCCTGCTTCTCGTCCTCCGGTGGGTTTTTCTTCGATGTTCAGCCATGACGGTGACCTTCGCCCATCCTCTAGCATCGGCGCCCTTAATAACTAATCCGGCAGTAAAAAGCCTCTTTCAGGTCTTGTTCCCCACCATGTCCAATCAAATCGGCACCCATGTTCCTCAATCTTTCGATTCAGTCAACAAGCATAGGAGTCCACCGATCACAGGCTCATCAGTCATCGACCTTCATTTTCTCAACCACTTATTATCTCATGACTGCCTATACTATACGGGCTCCTTCACTGAGCAAATACCCCACCGGGCGTCACCCCGAGAATGCTGGTTACTCCTCTTATCATCCTATCAATCAACGAGATGAATCCCCGTTGACACCTCAACAACATCCACCATTTGCTTCTTATGTAGGACATGCCGGTGTGCCTCCTCCTCAATCGCGTGGTTCAAATTCTTTTCAAGAAAATCACGAGACTTGGAAGCCTCCACCAAAGGGCTCGTCCTTCATACTCTTTTGAAGAAGTGTGTAATGAACCCATTCACCCCTCGGTGGCTTTTAAGCCTTATCTCTCCCAATGGGAACTTCCTAAATTTTCAAAATTTCATAGTCGGGAGGACCCTCAGCGGCATTTGCGAGCATTCAAACATGCTTGCTACCTCATAGTCGAGGATCGGGAGCTTATGCTCCGTACTTTTCCTATGTCTCTAGCGAGTCTGCTTTAAGTGAGTACAATAACATTCCTCAACATTCCTTGTTTTCTTTCTCTCAATTGGCCTGAGATGTTTGTTGAAAACTTTTCAATAAATATCGCGCATAAGATCTCGATTACTGAGATCTTTATAACATTCGTCAATTCGATGATGAGTCTATTGCGAGACTTTGTCGTCGCTCGTTGGAGAGGGATAATAAACCAATTGTCTTTCTCCTTCCTCAATCCCAACAGATCGAGTTGTTTACTCGATCTTGTGCTAATCATATTTCTTCCACTTTAAGGATCCAGACCTTTCATACATTTGAAGAAGCCTTTACGATGGCACGCAAACTTGAGTCTCGCGCCATTGAACAAGGGAAGTTAAAACTTCGCTCTAAATCTAAACCAGATTTTTCTCGGTTTACCAAATCAAATCCTTCCACTTCTAAAGACAAGAATCAGGGATCCACCAATGCTATCGTATTAAAAACATCACGAGCCGATAACACTTCTAATCAAACACCACGAAGAGACTCCTCATCTTCTCGAAAAGGGTCCTCATCATCTCGATCTTTCACTTCGTTGGGGGAATCATATGCTTCTATCCTGGAAAAAATGTTGGAAGTTCACATGATCGAACTTCCCCCCATTAGGAATATTGATGAAAGCCGAGAACGTCCATTACGGTATAGGAAAATGACTTCTGTCATTATCATAGAACCAAAGGTCATGACATTGAACGATGTCAGACCTTCAAAAATCTTGTCCAGAAATTCATTGATAAAGGCGAGCTCATTCTGGATAACCCAAATGCTCCCCCAAATCAAGCGCTGGATGTCTTTAAACAACCTTTTCCCAATCATTCCCCGAACCATGATGCTTCAGAGTCTCAAAAACCAAACACTCATACTATCAGCTTCATCTCTACTGAAGAATCTTCTTCTAAAACTAAGCCATCTGTGAACACATCGACCGAATCAGAACCTCCTTCCGCTTCGTTAATCGTTGGGATTCCACCATCTTCAGATAGCCCGTCTTTGAATATTCCAACATTGTTAGATATGGATTCACCTCTCTCTGCTTCTTTGTCTGATCTTCCGTCCATACCCGAGACAGTATCATCCTCATCTGTCTCATCGTCAGACATTCTTTCAATGCTCGAGGCAATTACATCCCTTCGAGTTTCCACCTGCGGATACATCTACTTTTGTTTCTCCCATTTTTTTTGTGACTATGCCATTGGTGAACGTACCTATAGTTGTGCCGACTTCGACGGAAGCGTCTTCGATTTTGACTCTTCTGTTTCCTTTCCTACAGTAGTTTCACCCACAATTCTTGTGCAGTAGTTCCCCTCGCGAGGCTGCTTCTTCATCACTCACTTCTTCCATCACCAATGCTACTTTGCCTATTAAGGGAAATCTAAAAAGTAGCACCAACACCTATACGCTCGGTTCTGAACTTAGGCGAGACAACCGAAATCTAACGTTGCGTCATCAGTACCTCCCCATTTGCTTCCCCTGAAAAGGTTACAATCACCTTATGCGGTTGAAATTGTCACCATCCCTGAAAAAGGAAAGCCCATATTTCGAACCATCAAGACTCTTGGTGCTTTCCCACAAAAATCTCTCTCTGCGCCTCATAAAAGATTGGATTTGTCCGCTGAGAAGGCGTCTTCTTCTACAACACATTCTTCACCAGCACCTCGAAAAGTGGACTTACCTACTAAAAAGACGTCACCTCTTTTATCAGAATCATCATCTTCGTTACCAAAAACTAGGGCACCCTCTGTTCCTCGATTATACCTACTTTGGGAGCTTCTCCCTCATCTAAATCGACATTATCTAAATCATCATTAGTTTCGACCAAGCAGCCTCCCTTATCTCTGAAGACCACAACACTTGTCACATCTCCATCATCTTCAAAATCTATTTTAGGGGCTCCTCCTCCATCGAAATCAATCATGTCTCACTTACTTCCATCTCAAGTGCCCAAGGCTGCTCCTCCAGATGTCCAAAAAAATAAGATGATCCCTAAAAAGATTGTCAAACCTAACATGCAGGTTCTTTTACCTCGGCGATCTGTTAAAGTAAAAAAGAGGCGCCTTCATCATCTCTGTCCTCATCTTTTGTCTACGGGTTCTATCTTGAAATCCTTCGCCAACTTATCAATCTTCATCCATATCTCTTCCTCTCGATTAAACCCTATAACCCTAAAGGAGTTAAACCTACTTGGTTTAACTCTGATTTGATTTGTGCTTACCACCGTACCCCGGGTCATGATATTGAGGGATGTAAAGCTCTTGATCTGTCATCGTCAATGACCTTTTGGAAGAAAGTGATCTTTTCTTTGGAGGAGGAGGAACAAGTATCTCTGTCATCTTAGCTCCATCCCGAGCCCCTGACGATCTACTCAGACCTCTACTTCTAGTGATTCCACTCCAAATGATCTTCCACCTTCTCAAATCGACACAATTCATATCGCCACTAGAACCCAACAGTATGATAATCCATCCTCATCTACAACATCTCGACCACGGGTTGTCATTTCTACAGCCCCCGAAGGAGTTCCTCCTTCCTCATTAGCCCCGAGACCTCGGGTCTCTATTCGTCGTTGCACCTCGGGCTCAAATTCCCGTGTCAGTTGAGGAGAGTGTTATGAAACAACTCACCCAGGCTCGGTCAAAATGTCTCTTTTTTTGACCTCATTGATCCTCTGACATGACATCGCCAGGCTCTGATTGATAATCTGCGTCGCATCGCAGTGAATTCTAGATGAGCCCCAGCCCTTTGAGATGGTTGTTGGATTGAATAGACCATCAACCACCATTTCTTTTGAAGATTCAGAAATTCCTTCCCTTTCTTCCGAGGATTTGGAGGCTCCCCTCTTTATCACGGTCAAATCGACAACACTACATTAAAACGCATTATGATCGACGGTGGTGCTGCACTCAAGCGTCATCTCCTCGCACACATTGAGCAACTTAAGTTACCGAAAGAGCGTAGTGTCACCCCCCCGCCTTTCGCTCTTGATCATTTAACGATCAGCTAGCAGTTACTTTAGGAACTGTGGTCCTACCCATTCGAGTAGGTAAGAAGTTGCTTCACGAACTCTTTTACATTGTTGAAGGAAATTCCACTATAATATGATCCTCGGACGCTCTGGATTCGTGCAATGCATTGTGTCCCATCCACCCTCCATCGATGCTTAAAATATCAATATGAGGGCAAAATCTATACTCATCCAGGAGATCCTTTTCCTTCCGCACAATGCGACATGACCACAGGGTCTGCCCCTCTAAAGGAAAATGCTTGTTCTCCTGACGGGGCCTCATCTTCTTCCATACCTGCAACCAAACTACCGGATGTACAAAATTTAGAAGAGACATTGCAGCGTTTCTCCTTTGGGAGAGCTTCCTCTCCTTTCTTTTGACACCCATCTCAAACCTAGTGAGTATGGTAGACCAGACAAACAACCTGAATATCAGCCAGGTCTTGGTCGCATCGTCACCATTGGTCTACCCAATCAACAGACTAATTTCATTTACGGTGGTCTTGATACGCCTCACTATCACCGGATTCTCCTCCTAGGACCAAACCTTATTTAACGGGGTTCGATTGTCTCTGAGAATCCACGTTTGCAAAAACTTATTTATATCGATGCGCGTGGAAGGGCTTTGGCTTGGGTAAATATGAACAAGGTGTGCATGACCTCGCGTCCATTCAACTCTCAAGCCACATCAAAAATTTGGTTTAGGATTTAAACCTCTTTCAAAAGCCACCATCCTTTGTTCTCGATGAGCCTCTTCCTATTGAGGAACCATCTTCTCCCATTAAGTCGGAAGCATCACTCGATGTGGACGACGCCATTTCCATCCCGTCTAACTTTTTTTTTAGTCAATACCATTTCCTTAGGGCCACTAGCCTATAAGACTAATGAGCGAGGTCCACTTCCATACCGTTAATTTTCCACTGAAATAGTTGGAGCGACTCTCCTACTATCAACACTATCCTTTGTGCGGATGATGATTTGTCCTCACCTATATGGGGGCGGAGGATTCCTATCTTCCTAAAACCATTCCTTCGACACGTCTCGCTTCTCATGAAGCCCTTTGTCGACCTTAATATAGGGACTTCTAAAGACCCTCGCATCATCATTAAGGTCGGCCGATCCCTTAATCCACGGGAGTTAGGAGACTTTACCACTTTTCTTTCCGACCATCGTCAAGCCTTTGCTTGGGCATATGAGGATATGCAGGACTCGATCCCGATATCGTGGTCCAATATCGTTACTCTTCCCGACATCAAACCGGTTAAACAAAAATTGCGTAAAATGCACCTAGAGTAGCCCTTCTTGTTAAAGAAGAATTGCGGCGCTTGCTCTCGGCTAACTTCATCAACCCATCGATTATCCACAATGGGTTTCCGATGTAGTACCCGTAACTAAAGCTCTTTGGGAAAATTTGAATTTGTACCGACTTAGGGATCTTAATCTTGCTTGTCAAAGATGATTTTCCTCTACCTAATATCGACCAACTCGTGGATTTAAGCTGCGGGTCATGAGATGCTTTCTCTTATGGATGGTTTCTCTGGGTATAATCAAATTCTCATCACACGGAAGACCAACATAAGACTTCTTTCATAACTCCTTGGGGACCTTTTGTTATCGTGTCATGCCTTTCGGTCTTAAGAAGCGCGGGAGCAACCTATCGTGATGATGACCTACATCTTCCATGATCTCTTACACAAAACTGTGGAAGATTACGTCGACGATCTCCTCGGTAAATCCAAACGTCGTCGGGATCATCTTTTCATTCTTGCACCTCTCTTTGAGAGGCTTATTCACTTTTGTCTTCGTCTAAATCCATCTAAGTGCGTGTTTGGCGTTCTCACTGGTAAACTTTTAGGTTTTATCATTTCCATTAGGGGTATTGAAGTAGACCCCGCAAAAATAAAAGCTATCCTTGAGATGCCTCCCCCTTCTAACAAAAGCAACTCCATGAGTCTCGAGGGCGTCTTGATCGGTGCGTCGTTTTATCTCACAATTGTCGGACCGTTGTCAACCTTTTCATCATCTCCTCCGTAAGAATGTTCATTTTGAATGGGATGAGCATTGCCAAAAGGCCTTTGATGATCTCAAAGCTTATCTTCTTTCTCCACCTGTGCTTACACCTCCACGCGAGGGGGAGCCTTTCTATCTTTATATCTCTGTGACTGACCATGCTCTGGGAGCCATGATCTCGCATCGGGACGCTTGCGGTAAAGAACAAGCTATCTATTACATCAGTCGCACCCTCCATGAGTATGAAACACGTTATTCCGAAGCTGAAAAGTTGTGTTGTGCTCTCTTCTTCGCAACTTCTAAGCTTCGTCATTACCTCCTTAATCACAAAACTTACATTGTCACAAGTGTCAATCCACTCAAGACAATTCATGCGAAGCCTTATCACAATGATCGTATCACTCGTTGGCTCATGCTTATGACAGAATTTGATCTCGAGTTTATCCCGCAAAAGTCTATCAAGGGTCAGGTCATTGCAGATCAATTAGCTGATGCTCCTCTTCAGGACACTCAAGTCCCCCTTGCTCAATTCCCGATGAATATATCCAACAAATTGATTTTGGTCTGTCTCCATTTAAAGTAAAGCTCTTCTTTGATGGATCAAATGCCGACGTGAGGGGAGGTGCGAGGTTTCGTGATGATTCCTCCTTGGGGTACGCCTATCCCAGTCGCACACAAATTGAACTTTGAGTGCACCAATAATATGGCTGAATATGAAGCTCTTGTCTTGGGTCTTCAAAATGCCATTAATCTCGGCGCTCGTCATATTGACATCTTTGGTGATTCTGAACTCATCGTTAATCAAGTCACGGGTGTCTATCAATGCAAGAATGATATCCTTCAAAAATATCGTGATATCGTTCTCGTTGACTCAATCTTTCGATAAATTCACTATCAAGCTATTCCTCGTCTTTGTGAATCGATTCGCGAGAATCTGATGGCCGTTAGCCTCACTTATCCACCTTTTCACGAGGACTCGCGACTTTATGTGGGTGTCTGATGATTAGATCAACCATCTCATCTTAGGCAACTAACTTCAATCCATCTTTGTCTGACCCATACTCGGGATGAGTGGTATCGACGAGATCGTTGATTATCTATCTCATTCGGTGCTTCCTCCAGATCTGACTTCCAATGGTAGAAGATCTTTTATCCTACGTGCTAATCGCTATACTATTCTAGGCGGGATCCTCTACAAACGCGGCTTTGATGGTATTTTGCTTCGGTGCCTCAAAACCCTTGAATCATCTAAAGCTATCCAGGAGGTCCATGATGGTATCTGTGGTGGACATTTTAGTGGCTTGGCCGTAGCTAAACGCATCTTACGTTTGGGATATTATTGGCCTTCTCTTAATCGAGATTGTTGTGAATACACTAAGAAATGTGTCAAGTGTCAACAACATTCCAATCTCACACATATCCCTAGTCAAGCTTTATAACCTACAGCGGATTTGTGGCCTTTTTCGCAATGGGGTCTTGATCTCATTGGTCTCATCAATCCCGTTCTTCACAGCGTCATCATTCTATCATTACTGCCACTGAATACTTTACTAAGTGGGTGGAAGCTATCCCTCTTTCTTCAACAAAAGCTAAACCCATAGTTGATTTTGTCTATCAACACATCATTTGTCGCTTTGGTGTTCCACACAAACTCATCACAGATAATGGTAAGTCTTTCAAGAACGTTGATTTGCAGAACCTCTGCGACGCTTTCAATATCAAACTCAGCTTTTCTTCTCCATACTATCCTCAAGCTAATGGCCAGGCCGAAGCTTCCAATAAAACTTTGCGTAATATCCTCATAAAGGTAACTAGTCATTTGGTAGGGATTGGCATTTACATATCCCTTTTGCTCTCTGGGCTTATCGGACTAGCATTCGTACTCCTCTTGGTGCTACTCCCTTCTCTCTCATCTATGGAGTGCAGAAGGTTGTTCTTCCTTTGGAAGTCCAAATCCCATCTCTCAGTGTGTTTCTCTCGAGAGAATTTGTCTACGATGAGGGCTATCGTCAAAATCATCTAGCACTGACTTGAATTATTAGATGAGCGGCGTCTCGCGCTCTTGAACATCATCAAGTCTATCTTGAGCATGTCAAACGTGCTTATAACAAGCACTTGCAGCAAGTGACTTCAAAATTGGTGATCTTGTTCTTAAAGAAAACCAAAATGTCACTACACTCGAAAGGAGTCGGCGTGGTAAGTTTGCTCCCAATTTGGATGGGTCCGTGCGTTATCACTCATAAATATGGGTGGGGCTTATCGTCTATCTTCCATGGATGGTATACGAAGTGGAACCTCTTAATGCCTTGCATCTACGGCCCTTCTCTTTGTTAAAATCTATCTTACACAAATCTAGTCGCAAGACAGATCTTTCATCCATCAATGACCAGTCATATACTTTCATGGTGATTGAAACTATGTGGTTCTCCACCTATTGTCTTTTTACCTTAAATATGAGTATCGCGGCTCTACTCATAGCATTTTTCTTCTGGATATGTTTCTCCTCATGGTAGGAATACCTTAATCACCGCTTCATTTGTCCCAAGTGCTTATCTTAATCGGATCTACTCGGGGCATGAGTGCGTGCTCTTTATACGTTTTCTTCCCCTCTATCTGATCTATCTAGGTCTAAACTCAGCTTCTTCCAAAAAGATTTTCAAAAAAAAAAGATCTTTATCAAAAAAAAAAGATAGACTGATCCCTTGAAGGACAGCTATCCATACATTATCAAATGAATCAAAAGATATAGACCATGCCCTCGAAGGATGGCTATCATTAAAATTCAAAATACAGACCGCTCCCTTGAAGGAATTTGTTTCTCAAAGGAATACTCAAGGCTTCTTGCATTGATCAGCCTTTCAGTCAGTTTATACACTTTTTAGCATCACTGAAAGACTTCCCGTATTGATCAGTCTTTCCATATCTAGCAAACTTCCCGCATTGATCAGTTTGCTTTTTTTGCCAGAAATCATGAAGCTGAGATATAAGACCTTTTGTCGATCATATGGAGAATCCTATTTTCCCAGTATGAACATGTATTTTGTCCCTTGTAAATTTTGACAAGATACCTACTACTTGCTCCTTCCGTTTCCCTCCTAAATCTGGTTTGCGGCTAGTTAGTGTCAGGTTTATTTTAACCTCATATAGGGCCTTGTATGCATGATCTTTTGGTTTCCTATCCAGATTCTATTTATGGTCGGTTGGGAGCCCAACTTATCATTTTTCTTCTTATCTGGGTGTATTTCCTTTATTTCTAATCAAGGTCATTTTCATTACGTCCTTGGCTCTCACAGAGAGTATTTCCAATTATTTCATCCAGTTAAATTAACATTTAACATGTTAATTTAATCAAACTCTATCATTTATCTAATTTCATCTGATCTACTTTGTCCAAAACACATCTCATCGCCTCTATTATAAACACATGTGGGTCTATCTATCTATTTTCATCAAAATTTAATTAAAATCTCAAAAATATCAAATCCATTCCAACTATCAACTCCCACCTATCCATCACATCATCTAAACACTTGTCCATCCAAGTAACATTACATCTATCTATATCTATTTTCTCATCCAAATTAAATCCACATATCAATCACATCAAATCACATCTATTTATATCCTCTACATCTATGTCTATCCCATCACATCTATTCATCATCTATCGGTCTATGTCTATATCCATCATAATTACGCTACATCTATCCATGTATATCAAAATTAAAAGCATGAGAACAATCATATGACAAAGGAAATGATGAATCTATATATATACATGAGTGTCTGTACAACAAAAAAATGGGTGGCTCTCAATCAAGCCATCTATAAAATGCCTTCCAATCGAGGCTACATCACTACATTGATACAAAATACATCAATCTCTATATCGTGAAATCTGATACGTGGAAGACACTATCTCCTCCACCCTCCTCTGGACCAGGCTGTCTCTCCTGGCGCCGCCTATCGAGCTAGACGCACCTGCTATTGGAGGCCTCTGCCCACCTCGGTCTCTCCGGTGCTCCCTCCCTCTGATGCCCCGCTCAGCTGTGGCTGTCGCTGATCTCCTCCTCGCCCCGTACCGAGGCACATCTGGGGCATGCTGTGCTAGGACATCCTCGTAGTATCTCACCTCAGCGAGGAGAGACTGATATGTACTCAGGCTCACGGTACCAGGTGCTCGTAGTGGTGCTGCTGGTGCTGCTGGTGGTGCCCCTCCTATGGTCGTGCCCTGTGTCCCAGACTCTGACATGGTACCTGTATCACCATATTTGGCCCTGAGGGCCTCCCTATGTCGATGGTAGCGATCCCTCTCTTTGGATCAGTTGTATCTCGCTCTTGGCGAGCGGTGTCTCTCTCCAAAATCAGGGCATCCCTCTCCTCTGTCAGAGCTCTGATCTCCTCGAGAGCCACTGGTGTGTATGCGTCAGGGTGGCGTGCTCTCCCTCCAGTCTCTCCAGCACTGTAGCCATATCCTCCTCATCGGCATCTATAGATGTTGGAAGGTGTCGTGGTAGCTCTGTCGCATACCATGCCGCATAACCATCATCCACTCCAGCGTCATCATCAATGCTGTGGAGGGTGGGGCCTCTCTCAATGGATCTGCCGGGATCAAAATCGGTAGATCAGTCTCTTGTTGTCTACTGTAAGGCAAGGTAAGTAGTCGGCCTTTATGCATGTACTAGGCCGAACTGTCTCAATACCCGTATAAATGGGACGCGCTCCCACATATCAGGCCTGCGGCCCCTAACCACCCTGCTCCGTCTCAATCCCACCAGGTGAGCATCCTGACCGGCCCATGTCGGAAATACCCGATATGGTCTCCAGATGACCTGCTCTGGTGTCAGCATCTGAAAGCGCTCGGCATACCAATCTGTGGATCTCCCTGTATCTCCGGGGCCATATCGGCCCGCCATCGCGGAATCCGTAATCAATAGCCCCCCTTTGCTGCTTTGGCATCAAGGAAGCCGGATGGCACGATCAACTGCTTATGTGCTCATATGCCCCGTGATGGAGCACAAAAGCGACATCAATACTGTCCTCCGGCGGTGGTATACATCCATAACTCATAATATATCTGAGCTATCAAGGCATCAGCAAATGCGAACACACATGCAGAAGCTGCGAGGATGTCACAAGCAATCTAGTAATAATGATGGGAATCTCCCACCTCCCAGAATCTGGTAGAGCAAAGTAGGAGATTGCCATATGAATCAACACTATCGTCTGCTCACAGGAACATCACATGCATCTTTGCGAGGCTATCCTCACTGCCCCGGACACTATCTCTGAATCATCTGCCCTGTCTCCATACAATCGACCTAGGGCCCTCTGCTGCTGCTCTCGTGGCGTAATCTCTATCGGGTCCCCAGTGATCGGCAGCCTCAAAATCCTGTATATGTCCTCGTGGGTGATGGTCATCTCACCCGTCCTGAACCAAAAAGTGCAAGTCTGGCTATCCCATCGTCGCACTAGTGCTCGCATCAACTCTACATCTCGCGGCACTCATCTGTAGTACCGAAAGCCCCCGAGCCCGGCTAACTCTAAGTGGCGCCAATCTGCGTCAGTGACGTCAGGGAGAATGGTCTCCAGTAACTCGGGAATCACATCCCTCATGTGTAATACCTCTCGTGCCTGCATCCACGACATCAAGAGCAATGTTAGCTTCATATTTTCCAAATCGAACATCAAAACACATTCTATCATTTTTATCCAAATATATCGGCGTCGATTAAATACAATCGGCGTCGATCACATAGTCGACGTCGATTGAATTCAATCGGCGCCGCTGTAATAAAATCGGCGTCGATTATATCAATCGGCCGCCCGATATCGAAGCGGATGTAAAAAAAAACTACGGCCTCCCACTGGCCTCCCAAAAAAAAAAAAAAAAAAAAAAAAAAAAAAAAAAAAAAATGACGGGTTGAGAAGAACCACTTACCCCAGTCGTGTCCTCCTCTCGCTTGACCGCTTCGGAGAGGCTTCCATGGTGCTCAAATCAATTTTGACTCTCTCTGAATCAATCGTCACGGTGTAAATAAATCGTTCACGTTTTCCGTTGGCATATTTATATGTCTTTGAGCCTTTGTCGGCGCCGATTTTTGTGGTGGCGGCGATTGTTTATCGTCGGCGCCGATTTGTCTAAATCGGCGATGCGATTTATACTCATTTTTGCCCGTGGGTGATCGCTTCTCCCGTCGTTTACTTCCATCTCTAATCTTCTTGCCATGGTGTTGATGCTTGGCTTATCTATCTAGTCGTCATCACCTTACTGAGTGTTACCTTTTGGCGCATACTTTTTCGATATTATCATCCATTTCGAGTTTGTTCCCTTTGCATGGGGCACTCGCACTTTTTGGTAGCTTAGAGTTAACGGGTCTGTAGGCACTAACGTCATCTGCTTTGCAGACCATCTGGTTGTCCCTACCAATGTGTCTCTCTTTAGATGCTGACTATTTTGCAGCCCTCCTTACACTCATGGGTCTGTAGGTACTAACGTCGTCTCATGAGGAGACCATCTAGTCTGCCCTACCAATGTGAGTTCCTTAGGTTGCTGCCTCTTTATTTATTTTTGTGCGTCATTAATGATCCGGTCTACTCCAGACATCTAGCTGGGGCTTCTTGCGTTTTCATCTACCTTTTTCAAACTTGGGATCGTTTGTTCTATCACCCATCCCATCCCTAGTTTGAGGGGGATCACATCATCACTTTTTCTTCCTTTCTTCCACCTCCTTGTTTTTGTCTCACAACCTTGCTTATCATAAGTTACTTGACAAAAAGGGGCAAAATGTAGACACCTAAAATTGGTTATCCAATTTAGTGTCCCTCGTGTGCGTTTGCTCTCTCAGGTAACCTGGGGCACGTTTATATCACCACTATCCCCTTGGGGTATTATTCAATTTGTGATTTAAACACCTATCCTAAGTTTAATTCACCCCATTATGTTTTACCCGTGAGTAATTAAATATTAACTATTTAATTACACCTTTTTACATGTATCCTAACCACTTATCTACCCCATATCTATTCTATCCATATATCCCCCCTATTTCTCCTCCTCCCAAAGTGGGATATTTCCCGTATTTGAGGTGGAGGGATCACTCTTATCTTTCCAGAAATCGCTCCTTTTGGCCATCTCGGGAGTCTATTCCATGATCGGCGCCGACCGGTACTCGGTCGACGCCGATTTTGAGGCAGCGCCGATTTAATATCGGAGGCGGGCCGATTACAAATAGAGGCCCAGAACTCAGTTCTGGAAGAGACACAGATTGTAAGAGAGAGACACAGATTGTAAGAGAGAGAACGAGAGAGTTTTGAGCATCAAGTGTGAACATTATCTATCGAATGAGAGTGAATCTTGTCCAAATCAATCCCTGAGAGGAGCACCGTTACTCTGCTCTTATCACATCAACATCGCACGTCTCCATTGATTTTCTGGTGACTCTGTTCCTGCATCCAGCATAGGTGGAGCCTTGCCAGTATCTCTCTCGGCTTCTGCAGATCCAGCAGACGTTGACGATCTTGCCTTCGTTTTTCGATTCCCAAATCTTCTCGCACTTTGTCTCGGATCGACGCCGATCTATATCAGTCGACACCGATCGACGATCGAGATCGCCGATCTATATCGATCGACGCCGATCGAACGATCGCGCCGATTCTACATAATAATCGCCGATCATCTGCTGAGCGAGGTAAAAGGACACAGGTAACACAAATCCAGCTTTGTTTTCACAGTTCCCTATTTTCTGTTGCTTTTTATCTGCTGTTTAGATTTTGTTTATTACTTTGATCAGAAAATCTAGTCCTGTACGTACATCTTTTATCATGTATGCTTCTTTACTTAATGAAAACATGGTGACATCGCATGAGGAGCTTATCGCTTCCGGACCCGCTTCTCGGGGTAGTCCACCTAAATATCTTTTAACGTGGTCTTTTACTGTCAAGCATCGGTGTCTCGCGAGTTACTTGGATCTCTTGTAGAATTGCTCGTGTGCGCCGTCTTCTTATCTCATCGGCTTCCTTATCCATCTACATCTTCGGATCTTTCAACCCCGTGAAAATTAGTTTGAGCTTTTGCACAAACTAGGGTACCCAGATTACATGCAGAGCACCCACTTGCACCACGGTCCCTCTCCAGGCACTCTCATCTAGCTAGATCCTCCGGTCCCTCTCCATCATTTTCAAGACTTCTACACAATCGTTCATGCTTATGATTTTTCCAGTCACCTCTGCAACACTATCGAAAAACATTTATTATTCGGTTGATTTCTTTCCTCTTCCTTATTACACATTAGAGTTATTATTTCCATTTGCATGGTTACTTAGATTATTTGCATACTTCCTTTCTTGATTTTATTTACTTTATTACAGATTGTTCATAGATTAGATTAATTATATCACCCTTTTAGTTAATTTTAGTTAATCGAGCACCTTCATCATGGCTATGAAGAAAAAAACACTAAAATAATACCTATAACACCTTAAAATTTCTTAGAGAAACCATAATCTTAGGTTACTTAGATCACATAATACCTTTCCAACCATAACATTGATCAAGTTGTCACATGATCACCTTTGTCATCTTCTTATAGATACCCCAAATTTTTAGGAGTGATGTAGATTCCTGAGGAACTCATTAGTGAGACACAAGTTACCTTCATAGTCCTAGACTCAAGCACAAACACCTATGAACTGACAACACACATGACATGAATGCAAGACACCCTTTTTCAATGCATTGACCACACTTAAGGCTTCACACAGATAGTTGAAAATATTTTACACCTTATAAGACCATTTGTACCTCATGACAACCCCTTATGACATCATAAGAACTTAGAAAGATATTGCGATCTTTCACAAGTACACAATGATAAATCACACACCCATTAGGACAAAATACCATGAAAAAGCTATTAAATACCTATGAAACCTTTAACACACACATAGTGACATATCAAGATGACACTAAAACATTCATGACTAACCACAAATCAACTACACACCCTGAGATCTCATGCACAGACCATATGAGCTACTTATAAGTGTAACTCAGAGATCAAGACTAATTTTCAATACTATTAAACAAGAACCAAAAACATGATCCAAAAAAATACTATAAGGAGAATACACACACATACCTTGACCTTATGGAGGAGTCACAAAATGACTTAGATAGCTCCCCCTCTCCTATATGCTTCATATGCAATGATATGCCTTCAAGAAGCATAGTGAAGGCATATAAGCTCCATGGAGACCTAAAAGAAGGTCTTGAAGAGGTCCCAAGCTTTCTTGGGCACCTGCAAAACTCCTTCATCCTCTCTTTTCTGATCTGAACATTGTATTACAGCTCTCTTCTCAATATAAAAATCTCTTGATGGGACAACTTGTATTTCCTTAGTTCCCATGTTCTTCTAGAGTCATTACCTTGCATTCTAGCTCCTTGAAAGTTATTCTCATACACTCTAGGCATTTTGATTTATCTATTTTTGTCTTGAATAAGCATGAAAACATACTCTTTCCACATGACCAATCTCATTACAATAGTAGCAAACAACTGATTTCTTCCTTTTGAGTCCTTCATTTTGACTAGGTCTATCATGTAAGCAATACCTAGCAGTGTGTCCTTGTTCATTGCAATTATAGCATACAATTCTTTTAGCAAACTCACTTCTATTGTCTCTCCAAGGATGATCATCTCTAGATTATCTCCTACACTCATTAGCTCTATGACCAAAAGCATTACAAGTAAAATAATGACCATTGAAAGTTATTTCATACCTTGAAGCATTGGGTTGTCTAATGGACCTTGATTTTTCATTGTTCTTGATAGGTGTCACTTTATTTTCTTCTTTCATAATAGGTTTATCTGATTCCTTGCTTGAAACACCAACATCTTGCTTTATATATTTGTCCTTAGGCTCTTCTTTGAATCCCAAACTAGTCCTATCATCTGCAGCTCTTTGTTTTCCAAGTAGGTCATCTAGATCCTTAGTACTCTTTTCAAATTTTTGCAAGGACATAGTCTTCTTACTGATCTCTAACAACTCAACCCTCAAAAATATATATCTTTTTCATACTTGGTGCACAAATTATCTTTATCATATAGGTTAGAGACAAGAAACTTCACCTTTTCTTCTAGCAACTTGTTTGCTTCAATTAGTTTGGTAGACTCAACCACATACTTTTCATCTAACTTATGAAACTAATTTTCATATTCTTTAATCTACAAATTCAGTTTTTGATTCTCTTTTTCATCTTTCTCAAGTTCTCTTTTGACACTCTCAAGATCATCTATGTCATCTTCACATTCCTTATCAGAATAGTTACCATAACCAGAAATAAAATCCCCTAATAAAGAAGATCCATCACTTGAAGACCTCATAGCTTATTTAGTCATGAATAAGGCCTCATTTCCTATGCTTTCATATTCACAGATCTGATACACCACTACTTGCATCTGAAAATTCATCATCTTGATTTGAATAAAAACTTCTTTTATCCTTTTTATGGTTAGGCCTCTTAAATTTCTTCTTACCTTTGCCAAACTTGTAGTTCTTCTTCTTAGGTTCTTCCTCATGATCTTCAACATCATCATTTTCCTTCTCATGCCTATGAGGACACTTAGCAACAAAATGTCCTACTTCTCCATAATTAAAACATTTGAATGGAATTTTACCTCTATACTTACCAGAACCTTACTTCAATCTTCTAGCCATCATAGCAAAAATCTCTTCATCTTCAATCTCTAGAGTGGTATCATCATCCCTTACCTTCTTTTCTTTTTCTTCATTTCAGATTTGAATGCAATCTCCTTCTTGGCTGGTTTTGAGTCTCCTATCCTCATTTCATAAGCAGTCAAAGTACCATGCAACTCATCCAATTTCAAAGT
Source organism: Taxus wallichiana var. yunnanensis (assembly GCA_018340775.1). Classification (NCBI taxonomy): domain Eukaryota; kingdom Viridiplantae; phylum Streptophyta; class Pinopsida; order Cupressales; family Taxaceae; genus Taxus; species Taxus wallichiana. The sequence goes on from CM031237.1 coordinate 754,282,457, forward strand.
GGTTAGATCTTTTTCCTCTTCAATAACAGAAACCTTAGAATCAAACTTGGAATTCAAATACCTTAGAACCTTTTAAACCACAACTTCTTCTTTTACTTCATCACCTAAACCCTTCATTTTATTAAGAACTTTATCATCTTTAAGAATATGAGCAGCAATTAACTCATTATCATTCATTTTAAGGCTTTCAAACTGATTTCTAAAAGTTTGAATTTTTGTAATTTTTACCTTTGAGTCACCTTCATAGAGAACTTGTAGTTTGTCCCATGTTTCCTTTACATTCTTACAGTGCATCACTTTTCCCATTTCTGATTCTCCAATTCCACTTAGGATTGCATTGAAATCCCTTGAGTTATTGGTATAACCATTCTTTTCTTTTTCAGTGCTTGGAGAATTGGTAGGAGGAACATAAGATTTTTTATAGAATCCCAAACATCAAACCCTTGTGCCATGATGAAATTATTCATTCTCATACTCCAAAAAAATATAATTCACTCCATCAAACAATGGTGGCTTTCCATTTACAAGTGTTGTTATCCATATTGTGCTTCAAGGATCTCCTTTCAAGTTGTCAAACTTCTACAAAAGGACCATCTCTAATACCAATTGTTAGAAGCAAAATGGACTGAGAAGGGGGTGAATCATTCCTTATAAACACTTCAAAATATATTTCATATCTGAAACTCAAAAAATCATAAACATTTATTCACAATATTTACTTATACAATACTTAATGTGTGCACACTATAAACCATCAATGAAACATCTAACCATGGAAACAAAGAACCAACACAAGATATAAGTGGGAAACCCTCAAGGAAATAAACCCACTGAAACAAAATATTATATTGATATTTTTATGAATTTATTGAGGCACCAACCCCACAAGGAGTACCAACTCCTAGTTTAGTAGAGCACCAACCCTACAAGGAGCACCAACCCCTAATTCTATGAAGTACCAACTCCACAAGGAAGCTACAACCCCCAAGATAGACAAAACACCCACTCAACCACATTATATTATGTATATCTCTGATTTTTTTCGCCACAACTAATGGATACCTCTTATTTAGCTCACACTTCTTTGATCAAACCCTAGGTGATCACACTTCACAAAACAAGTTCATCAATCACTCTAAAATTATTCAAACTCTCTCTCTCACTCTTGTCCTCTAATTTTTATTCACCTGTAACACACTTGGATCAGCCTCAAATCATACTCAAACACCTGCAATCAACTCTCACCTAGGTCACTCCACATGCACACACACCTAGTTCCAAAAAGCACCCAAAACATGCTTTAATAAAATTCTCCTCATTTCAAACTTAGGAAAAACATTTTACCTCATTTTGTTTTAACCCATACATCAAGGAAATATTTAAAATTTTAAATATAATAGTCACAAGTGACCCAATTAGGTTTTCCTAGCTCAAACCATCATTTCATGTGCCAAAAATGGCTCAAAACCCCATGGGCGCAATATTAAAATTGCCCTTACATTAAATAAATAATTTTTCATGACCCAAAACCCATCATACATGAGTAAAATAACATTAAAAATTCATAAATGGTCTCTATTTATCTCAACCAATCAAATTATTTTGTTTAATGGGCCCAATTACCTTTAAAATTCTTAATAATGTTGTTTTTCGTGCACCCTTCATCACCCCCGAAAACTTCATGAGGCTACCAAATCACTTAAACAATATAAAATGATGACATATGACCACTTTATAGAACTTTCATAACTTTTATAATAATTATAAGTAATTTATAATTCATGAAACATCCATCTCTTAAAACCACAGCTACTTTTTCCTTCACCAAAATAACTCCGCCAAAAATATGTTTCAAAGCTTAGCTCATAAAAAAATTTCTCCATATATTAAATACCTCTAAATGGATTAATTTTAGTTCCCAATTCATCTCTATTTACATTCCAGGTGATAGGAATCATCACCAAATCCATCTCATGCTTCAAAAACATCAAACTTACACCAGAACACATGTTGTCTTGAAGCGCCCAAAATCTTACTATCTAAAGAATTCCCTAGAAACCCTATCAAATGATCTCATAATGATTCAAAAATAATATAAATGGAAATCTCTCTAAATCCTATTTCCAACACAACTTTAATCACCTTCAAACTCCACATGTAGCTCAAGTTATGCTCAATTTATTGGGCCTTGCTATTTGAGACCCCAAAACTACCCTTTGACTAGTCAACCTATTTAGACCTCAAAACACCATGTACCTACATTAACTTGTTCTAAAAATTCATGTACATAAATATCAACTCCCATTCATCATGCACCATCAATTTTTCATGCTACTCCTTTGGACCATCTTGTTCTAAATCCTTCTTTCCTATAAACATCCATTTTTAAGTGGGGCCCACTCATCACCATGACCTAAATCACACATTTATGGAAATCATGAGTATTCCTCTATAAAATCCAATCATAACTTTTTATTAACCAATCAAAATTGGGTCACAATACTTCACTTTCTGCAAAGACTCCTAGCTAGGGTTTTAGACCACTTTACCTTCTTAACATTCGTTCATAAAATCCTCGATGATCAAAAAATCTTATTATTATTTTGAAACATTCTAAACTCACCATAGAAGCTTCCCTAAAAGACATAAGGTCCCATACAAATAACATTTTTCACAACGAGCATCTGAAGTTGAACTTGAATGGAAAATGACTTGATTTTCACTCTATTTCACAAAAAGCAGTCATATCTAGAAAAGATAGTTCATGGGTACCTAAAAATTTCTCAAATAACTATTACTCGTCCCTCTAACATATCCAATTATCATAATTTCAATGTTATACCTCAATCTCTCCAACCTATCTCATTTGCATAGCTTCACCTTAGGGATTCTCTTTGTAGAAGTTAAGGTCAATCTGAAATAATGCAATAACTGAATAAGAAACCTTTTAAAATGACCCAAACATACCTCATATTCCATGATTCACCTAAATACATGCTTTCATGAGCTTATATAGTTCCAAACCACTCTGTCACACCTCCAAGCTACTATACCTACCACCAATGAGCACTTGTAACCAAGTGATCCGCTTTGTACTTATACCATGCCACTTGCTTTGAGTGCTCAAAGACCCTCAAAACATGTTATCCATCATGTCAACATTCTTCCCAATAATCCAAGAATCTCACACTACCAAGTTGCATCTCCTAGGCACTTGTATAGGCTTGCAAGAGAAAAATACATCACTAAATCCCATTGTATCAGCTGATATACATCTGAAACATCATGTTAGCACCATGAACAACATCATAGGACCATCATACAACATTCACTTTTTCATTAATGTGTTTTTACATCAATGACAATACTTATTAGGATCACATGCCAAAATATATGACTAGACTTGTCATGATTCAACGTCTTGCCCACCTAGTTCATTAGTCATGTCACTTAGTAAAAACAGGTCATAGTTAAATAGTTCATAGGGTTGTGTACACATGTCATGTATAGGAGTTATATATCACTCATATTTGTATCCCTTCACTCTGATTTATGATCATGTTAGACAATATGTTGTCTTTTTATACATAATTTTCCTTGTGATTTATGCTTTTAATAATTACAAAGCCTTCTCATCTCCATTGGAAGTGCAACCTATCTTTGATGTGTGCAAGGTTCCAGCATTGATCCTCATGGAACATTTTGAAAAGTCCCTTATCCCTTGATTGAATCCAAATGGATGCTTTGAAGTGCTTTAGGTTCCCTTTGAGCGCATGCTTAGGTGATAGTAATAATTCTTAAAGCTTGGTCCCTCATTTTGAACACATAATTATGTATTTATATGATTCCCTTGTTTGAATTTTGTAATTGAAAATTGGAAGGCCGAACCATAATGAAAAATATTCCCAAAAGATAAAAGATGCCCAAAAAGAGCAAGTAAAGCGGAAAGGGGTCAGAGGTGCCTAGAGGGGACGAGGGTGCACGAGTCTAGCATTTTGGTTTGGAGGTGGTGTTCAAGTCATAAAATACAAGAAATAAAAGTTATGACTGGGTTGTGGGGTGTAAAATGCCAAATAAAAAATAAGAAGTACATAAAAATGCCAAAGACAATCAAGTAATTACTAGTTTTTTTCTTAGGAACCATATGAATGCTAGTATGTATCCGGGACCTTGAAATGTACCCAAGTGTGTGATTTTTTGTTTACAGTGCCAAATTACAAAAGTCTAATTTTTAGTTTGCAATAAATTTTTAAATTACCCAACCTTTTATTTCCATTCAACATATGTATCTCCAAACTTAGCATCAATTTTAAACATTGTATGAACCTTAGAGAGTCATCACGAGTCGGCGGGCCCTTTTTGTACTATTGCACAAACTAGCCAAGGTAGCCATAAAATGGGCCTATAAAAATGATTTGACACCCCCAAATGGAATGTCTACAAAATCTACCATATTCCCTGTTATACAAAGAGTCACTAGAAAGATACATAATCACAAATCTGTCACTGAGGCTCAAACTGCAACAGATGATTTTTGAGCTAGTTGGCTTATAACTACCATTTTCTCACTAGCAAAATAATCCAAGTGGCCTCGATATGAATGGACAAAAAGCACTTTTTAGGGTAATGAGTGAAACAAATTATTCCAAGCAACTCTCCATATAATAATAAAGAGTTATGTAGGGTTGGACTTCACTTCCGATATCCATGTCACAAAGTACAAGGTGGTTTCTGGAGGGTTCAATCATAGGAAAATAGTTTCTCCCAGTAAACCATTTATCAAAGTGGCCGGAGACCCTCTTATCAAATACGATCATCAAGTTTTTGGGAAAATTTTCTAGATTATATTTGATCACCATACGGAAAATACGAGTTTATGATAGTTTGCGAGAGAAAGTGAGGTTTAGAGGCATTTCTTATGCATTGATTTAAAGAGGCTTTTTGTCAAAATTTGAGGTTTTTTTAACGTCCCAAGTTTGCAATTTAAAAATTAGTTTCCCTTCCAGTTTGACTAGCCATAAAGCATCAACAAATGTAAGCATGATTAAGGTTTATTTTTATTTAATCCAAGACTTGGTATTATGGCACATCGCCAAGGCATCAATTTTTAACATAGGTTTATGTGGTATCAAAGTTGTATGGAGTTTGTAATATGATTTAGAAATAAATAAATAATACCTCACTAACCAACTTAATACAAGACTCAATGTTCCATTAACTATGAAAAGAAATGGAATTTCGAAGGCAAGTGGGCAAGGAGGTATAGAGTTCATACACGAAGTTGATGGACGAGCAAGAGTAGTGGAGCTTAAACACACGTATCAATTGCACTTGCTTACGGGTTTTCTAAAATCTTCTCATCACACCATTTTGTGCATCCCTCCCAACCATAGCGGTCTATGAAGACACACCTCTTTGAGGCATTCCTTTGTGAAGTCTAGTTGTAACATCTACCACATTTTTTTCATATAAGTTTCCAAATCCTTCTCAACCGCTCATTTTGTGTATATTCTCAAAAACATTGCATTCCATTTCTAAAAATCATATTTCCTACACATGTGAATGTTTTAATATCCACCCCATATTTTATTTTAGAATGGTAGGGCTTGTGTTGCATCTCTTCTTAAGAACTAGCAAAAGCAACATTTTATAAAAAAATATTTCCATGTCCATCATGCTTGTTAGATGTCTATACTCTACCCAAAAATCCTTTATTCTTAGAACACGAGTAGGGTCTTTGCAAGGTCGGGAATTTAGATTGCACCCATAAGTTACATTTGATTAAATGGTTCCAATTCCTTTTTAATAAATATCTCATATTGTATATATCCCACACCCTTTGAAGTCTATGAGAAAGCATTTTATGCAGACCTTATGGCCACTCACTAGAGCTTCAACACTAATGCAATAGATAAAAAAACATGTTCCATGTAGGTTCCACAAGCCCCACTTCTATCAATAATTTTTCTAACACTTACCTACCCTTCCAATGCACCCACGTTTACATATGTAAACGTGACAACAATCCCTTTCAATTATGCCTTTCATGGACACCCCTACTAGTTCTTAAACTCCAAAATTTGACTCAAACGTGGAGAACGTGGAAAAAGGTTGTGGAGTTTGGATTTACTTAATGTATTTGCATTTTCTTGCAAGATTCCACAATTCTTATTTCAAACCAAATGAGAGTAGATCCTTGTGTCTCCCTCCAACTAGCCACCCAACACAACAAAACTAAAGCATTCGAGATTGTTCTTACAACGAAAACAGAAATTTTCGCTAATTCTCCCCTTTTAGGAATTTTCTCTTTTATTTTTTAAATATATACATATATAAACCAAATGTATATTTTTCTTATTTTTGTTTGAAACATTCACGTACACACACATATATTTATTTATTTACTTTATTTCATATATACTTACTTAATAGCCTTTCAAACCAAGAGAAGAAATCAACATATTATGCGCATAAGAACCACCACTAGAGAGGATCATTTCTTCTCATCTTACAATGTTTATTAGTTCCTTCCTATTCGAATTAAACAAATTGCGATCGAGACACAAGGCACCCAAGGCAGCCACTCTTGCACAAGAAAAGGGTCCCAAGGACAGTAAAACTCACAAGTACTTCCTCGAAACAAATTTTTACGCCAAAATTGGACTTTGATGAGAACTTGTCTTTCCTAATAAGGGGCCCAAAACACCACCGGCTAAAGGTAAAATGGGAAGGGCACTAGATTGTTATTCGTACTTAAAAAAACACTAATTTGAATATAGAGAAAAAAAAATTATTATGTTATTTTCTAAATATTAAAGAATAAAAATGGATGGGGAGGGGTTTGAACATTGAACCCCTTATATATCTTTAAGGTTTCTACCAAAAAAATTGACTGATTGGTCTATGTATTGCTTTAAGCTATAAAACTTAACACTTTAAACTTAAGGCTTAAAAAAGCGATTCAAGGTTTTTTTTTTTTTTTTTTTAAGATTCAAGTTTTTTTTAAACAACGCTTAGAAAGCTTATGTTATTTGTTCACTTCAAAAGGAAATCAATGAGGAATGGAGAAGGGTTTGTGGATTTTAATCAGTGGACCTCTCTTTTAAAGGAAAGGTCTTGTACTCACCTCCCTATTGATCGGTTAGCTAGGAGGGTTGCCTACAAACTAACCCATCTTTAATTTAAACAAGATTTAAGTTTGAAAACCTAACAACAAAGAGAATTGAATTTGATTTGGAAATTTTGATAGATTATAGGTTTAAAAATTAGGGTTCTTAAATTGAAGTATTATAAAATTGTGCAAAGGAAGATTTATTTGTTATTTTTCTATATTTGCAAAGGTTTACGTAATGAAGTTAGTCATCAAGTCATGACATGTTGGAAATATCAGAATGGGGACATGATAGGCCATGTATGAGCCACCCAAACATGGCCACACCATTTTCATGGCCAAGCAAGAAAGGGCCAAAATGAAAAAAATGAAATGGAAGCTGGGGTCAAGTATTTTCAAAGTGACTACACATTCGTGGCTAGATGGGCCGAACCCACGATAACTTTGTTATGTATAAGGGAGGGGCCGAGTATATATACAAGGACTTAGTAGATTGTAGAGTTAAGATCTAGGGTTATAGATTTTAGGGTATAGATTTGTATTTAATTTCTTTTATAGTTTTCAATTTTATTATTAAGTATAATTTGGATGATATATTTTTATTTAGTTTCTTATATAGTTTTCAATTTTAAAATCCAAATTGTATTTGGATTTGTATAGTAGTTTTTAGGGTTTATATATTTATGTTATAAATCCAGCAAATCAATTTTGAATATCATATAATATGTTCTTTAAGTATTGAACACAGTGTATGTAGAGACTTTCAATAATTTTCCTATTTCAATACAATTTTTGTTCGGATGAGGAAGTTTTTTTCAAGGCACTTGGTTATGGTGAATTCTGTAAACTTTAAATTTCCCTGAAAAACTCTGTAAACTTTCAATTACCCCTAAAACCCTACATAATCTAACAATTGCTCCTAAACATGCACATATACCTTAAGAAATCTCTAATGTCGTGTCAACACTGTGGTTATTTATTAAATTAAATAAATAAAAACTAATTATTGATTAATTAAATAACAACATGATTATATAAGATAAATGCATAGATTAAATATTAATAAATATCTTTATAGTAAAACAAAATAACACATATAACACATCATATAAGTTGGGTGAAACACGAGGTAAAAAAATCGATTGTAAAAAAATTATCCTTATATTAATTAAGGAAAATACGTCAAGAAATGCAGGGATAAACAATAACATAGATTTGTAAATCCACCAAAATAAACAAGCCATGAATTATAGTTTGAGATTGAACAACAAGTTATAACAATTTATATCACATAATAAATTAGATATTAGGTTGAGTGCATAAACATGAAAGTAAAATGAACACGGTCAACACAAGACACAATATTTAAGTGGGACAACATTATGGTAAAAATCCACTAAAAAATCATTTATCTTTTATTGAGAATAAACATTTCACCTAGCACTCCCACTATTTCCTTGAATACCCATAGCAATTACACCTTCAAGGAGGAATTATAAACTTATCCAATACATTTTCTCATGAGTAGATATCAATCTTCACTCCATGTGCATCATATATATTTTATTTGCTCATATAAACAGCTCGCATGGTCATCAATTTCTCTATATGACCAATCTCAAAGAGATCACCTTGATTTATATCAAGGTGGGTGACTTGTTTGGGTCACTCTTATAATTTAAATTTAAACATGTGTCGACACATGCGAATATTCCATGTTATATGCCAAAAGGCTTGGTCTTTGGTGGGTTTTTAATTAAACAATTTCCCAATTAATATTACAAACCCAACACTTCCCCTTAATGTTAAGTAAGGAAACATGCAAAAATTCCGTTTTAAACCAAAGGACTTACAATCCATAAATCATCACATGAAAAATTAGGCTACATTGTAAATATATTAAACTCATTCCAAATAACACATGTCAAATCACCTTTTTATACAAAAGGTATTACAATCCACAAATCATCTAAGTGATTTAGGATGGCATGTAATAAACCATTGTTCTACAGATTTTGTAACTTTGTGGTACACTACTTCAATATCCCACAGGTTTTTCAACTTTGTGGTATACTACTACGGTATCTTGGACTTAAATAATCCGTGAACCAATGCAAGTGTTATGTGGGTTTCGGAAAAGCCACGGTACACTACTTTTTGGTGTTATGTGTACTTCAAGAAGTCACGGCACAAAGCAAGTGTTCCATAAGTTTTTTAAAACCATAGTACTCATAAATAGCAATAATTATCGAGATAATTGATTACCTCTAAAATATTACATAAGATTATGGAGTCAAGAATCCCTCATATCCAATGTTGCTTTGGGTATTACAAGTAAATTCACATAAATTGATTATTTACTTAAACGAAATGGAAATAGTATAGATAGATTTACAATTAGCACAATCAAGATAATAAGAGGTGGTATTGCGAAAAAAAAAAAAAAAAACATCAAAATATTTTCAATCCTCCTTATTTCCCCCTCAAGGGAAACTCTAAAAGGCCATACACTCATTTGATTCAAAGATGAATATTAGTGTCTTTCACATGATCATTTGAGTCATTCTCATCTAATTCAGAGGTGAAGATCAACGTCATTCACATGATCATTTGAGCCAAAATTTGAAATGGCCAACATAGAACTAAATTTGAAGAACTTTGTATCACACAATTACTTTGTAAAAATATCTACAACCTAATCTTTAGTAAAATAAAACTTGATATTAATGTCACCATTTAAAATTTCCTCCTGAATGAAGTGCATATGAATCTCAATATGCTTGTTTCTTTGATGTTAAAATGGATTGTTTAATAAGAGTACTTCCTTTAATGTTCATATAACGTTCATCCAATAGTCTTTCCATCCATGTAATTTCCTTTGTTTCTTCCATAACACTTCTATAATCCACTTTATTAGAAGAGATAGATAATTTTGGTTGCTTATTTTTATTCCAAGTGATTGCACTGCACCCAACTTAAAACATATCCAAAAGTATATTTTCTACACACAAGATCGATAACATGGTCTCGAATCACAATAACCAAATAAATTTGCGTCATCACAAGAAGAATAATAAGAACCATAATTGATTATACCTTTGATATAGCTTAGAATCATTTTTTCAATTTTCTAATGATCCTCATAAGGATCATGCATGAATCTAGAAACAACTCCAACTATATAGGATATATTAGGCCTAGTGATAGTCAAATAAATTAAACTACCAACAAGTTATCTATATAAAGTAGGATTAAATTTATCACAAGAAGGTTTTGGATCTAATTTAGCTCCATCTTCCATAGGAATAGAGACATGCTTATAATCAATCATGTTAAATTTAAAGAAAGTTAGAAGCATATTTTTTTTAATATGCAACAATAGATTTGTGATTTTGACAAATAATCATGCCTAATAAATCATTTAACAATCCTAAATTAGTCATTTCAAAATGTTATATTAGTTTCTCTTTGATTCTAAGAATTAGATTCTTATCACTACTCGTAATCAAGATATTATCAACATATAAGACAATAATAATATGATTATTATTTTAGTTTAAACAAACAAATCATTATCAGCAAAATAATTTTTGAAACCAAGTTTTGAAAGAAACTATTTATCTTAACATACCAAGATCTAGGAACTTGTTTAATACCATACAAAGATTTTGTAAACTTACACACATGTAACTCCTTACCGGGTTCTTTAAACCTTTTAGGTTGACACATGTAAATTTATTTTTTAAATCACCATTTAAAAAAACATTTTTCACGTCTATTTGGTGAATCTCACATCTATATTGAGAAGCAAGAGCTAGAAGAATTCTAATAGTGCTCATTTTGGAAAAAGGAGTAAAGATTTCAACATAATCTAAACTCGGTTTCGAGTAAACCCTCTAGCAACTAATATTTCCTTAAATTTTTCAATCTTACTAGCAAAGTTATACTTAATTTTATACAACCATCTAGATCCTATAATGCTTCTTTTATGAGGAAGAGGGACTAATTCCCAAGTTTCATTTTTATTAGAGAATTGTATTCATCTTTCATAACATTAATCCACCTTTCATCTAGACTAGATTCTTCAAAAGATTGAGGTTCAACCTCATACAAAGTTGACAAGGCATGATAAGAATGTTGACTGTAGGTCATCTTTCTCAGATTATTAGGTGAGAATTAGAAACTAGATTTTGAGTCCATTTAGGAATTCTAGATTGAGACACAGATTGAGAAGACTCCCCCTCAATATCTACATCCATCATATTAGAAGGAGGATCAGGCTCTTAGAAATTAGTTATCATATTGTCCAAAGAAGGATTATCAAATTGAAGAGATTCAAACTTAGAAAATGCAAAGGAGGGAAGAGAGGAAGATTCACAAAATGGTTTTTCTAAAACATGAACATTCCTATTCTCTATAATCACATGTTTTATTATATCATACACTCTTAATCATTTGTGTTACTACCATACCCAAAAAAATGCAAGAGTAGGAGGTAGGATTAAGTTTTTGTATTTTAATTTTAGGAATGAGAAGGGAAGAAAGACTACCAAATATATTTAAATGAGATATATCAGGTTTTTGTTTGGTCCAAACTTCATGAGGTGTAGTTTGATGCAAATCTTTAGTAGGAATTATATTTAGGATATGAACAACAGTGTTCATGGCTTCATCCCAAAGGAACTTAGGCACTTTGGATGCATGAATCATGGTCCTAACCATTTCTATGATTGTTATATTCTTCCTTTCAACTATGTCATTTTTTTTTGGGGAATATGGAGTTGTTAACTCTCTTTGTATTCTACAAGACACAAAACTCATCAAACTTTTTATTGACATATTCACCTCCATTAGCGATTCGATTCGCTTGATTTTAATATTATATGTGTTTTCAACTAAGGATTTAAACTCTTAAAAATTAGATAGAACTTCATATTTTTTATTAAAGTAATAATACCAAGTCATTCTAGAAAAGTCATCAATGAAAGTAACAGTATACAAGGCTCCACCAAGAGAAGGAACTTTAAAAGGACCTATTACATCACTATGGATTAACTCAATCAAGTTAGAGGGATTAGACTCATGATTTTTATGAAAATTTTCAATATGTTTCTTACCACGCAAGGAAATTTCACAAGAATTGTGGTCTAATTTTAACTTAGGAGACCTACAACAATGTTACGGTGGCAAATTTTAAAAAAACTTTTAAAGTTCACATGCCCAAACCTTTTATGACATAATTGAACAACATTACAATAAGAAGAAGAAAGACAAGATTCAACAACAAATCCTTCAAATACATATGAGTCATTCTCTTGAAAACTAGCAGCAATAATATTACCAAGTTCATTATTTACATACCATTTCTCTTTTAATAATACCACTTTGCATAGTTTCTCTAGTTAGTTGAGAAAAAGATGGAATATTTTTCTATAAGTTAGGAACAAATAAAATATTACTAATGGTTCTATTTGCTAACTTAAAATTACCACAACATTTAGATTTGATGACAGACGTAATTATCACCTAAATACATATCCTCATGATATTCTACAACATCAAAAAGAATTTCATGAATATATGTCATATGTCTAGATGCACCACTATCTAGAATCCATTCATTGTCATTAGAGGTTGAAAGGGCATTATAAAGAGCAATAGTTTTCTCATCATTATTATCTTGATTTTTAGATTGATTCTAATTTCTATTTTTCTTCTTTTTATTGTTGAAGTTCTTATTTTTAGCATTATTATGAACCTTATTAACATTAGAATAACAATCAACTAATTTATGACCAAATTTACCACATTTGGTACAAGTTCCATCAAACTTGACCTTAAAATTTTGATTATTCTTAGGTTTGAACTTAGATTTAAAGTTTGATTGTTTATTAGAATTGTTGTTATTCTTATTTTTGAATGATTTCTAATTTTGGGAGAACAATACCTAAGATGCATTCTCTTTTGAGTTAAATTTATCCATAAGTATTTCTTCTTGATTGAGTAGAGAAAACAAGGTATCTAAATCAGGTAAATCATATTTATTTTGATACTTAGAATTCAAAATAGAAATGTAGTTTCTAAATTTTTCATGTATGTTAATCTGAATAATAAAATACAACAACTTATCTTGAAATAATTCACAATTACAGCCATCTAACTAAATCTTAATGTTCTAATCTTAGCTAGATAATTTACTATCTTTTTGTGTCTCCTTTCAATGGATTTGTAAACATATCCATAATTAGTTTAATTATCTTAGAAAGGCAACTACTTTCATTTATATTTTGCAATTGATTCCATATCTCAATTGGAAACTCCATGTGTCCTATGTGTAACAAGAATTCATCTTTGATACTTTGCAACAAGATTGACATGGCCTCCTGGGATTTTTGAGAGAAGACACTCAATATTTTATGGTCAGATTGTCTCCCAATGCACCTCTTTTCAATGCCATTAACTAGATCCCAAACCTTTCTTCCCATAAATATGGATTTAAGTCTAGCTCTTTAAATATTATAGTTAGAGCTATTTAACAACTAAGATTTATCCATAGCGAAATTAGATGAATTAGTCATATTAAAAAAACTTAGCGAATTTAGAAAAATTAGTATTATGCGAGTTTTAATAAATGCAGATATTCATAGTGAAAAGAAAATAAACTTCCTATGGATTTGAAATAATTAGGAAATTCTTGCAACTTAATAAACACACTCAAACAAAGTATGAGAACCAAGAAGGGAGGCCGCAAAGCAATAGTTCAAAAGATATAATTTTTTCAAACTTTTAAAAGTCGTGGGACAAGGAAGCATTATTTAGAGGAATTTATATAAAATGAAGATTTCTAAAAAAATAAGAAAACCTTCAAAAAAGGTATAAAAACTCAAAGCAAAGAGGCCGCAAAACAAAGAGCACAAGCCATGAGGCAAGAACAAGGAAGATATTACACTTTCAAGTTCAATGACCACAATACAAAGGAACAAAGTTCTGTGGGATTTTTGAATTTTTAGTGTTCTCGGAAATTCAAGGTAAAATCTATGAAACATAGGGATTTGAAAGATAAGAAAATTCTTTTGAACAAAGGAACTCGCAAAGCAAAGAAAACACTCCAGTGAGACACGGGAAGTTCATGGAACAAAGAACACCAACCATGAGACAAAGGAATTTCATGGAACAAAGAAAATAAGCTGTAAGAAAAAGAAACTATGTGGAATACAAAACATAGTCCTAGAGACATAGCAAAGTCCGTGAAACAAATAAAATAATTCGTGAAACCAATTATTTTTGGAACAAATATAAAAGACCACCGAATAAAAAAGATCTGCGTAATAAGGTAGAATAATGCGGAATAAGGAAGGAGCCGCTCAACACTCAAAAAAGTTACACAATAGCATAGAGATCCATAGAAAAATTGTGCACCACTTTAAAATGTTGTGTAAGTCATAAATAAGTCGTGCAAACACATAGAAATGTATTGAAACACTCAATAAGTTGCACAAAAATTAAAATAAGTCGCGCAACAACTAGAAATGCCATGAAATGCTCAAATGAGCCACACAAGACTAAAATAAAGCGTAGATAACTAAAATAAGATGTAAAGGACTAAAATAAGTCGTGATATACTAAAATAATCTATAGAACTTAGATAAAATTTGTGATACACTACTAAACACCATAAAATACTGGTAAATATTGAGGAAGACGCAGATGACCAAAAACTTAAATCTAATCACACAAAAGGTTATGGGGAAGAAACGCAAGCACGTATTTTATTTTAATCTATCACACTTATTTTAATCTTTCAAAACTTCCAAATTTAATTTATTTGCAAAGAATTGAAGTTTTACACCTATAGTCTTTGAAAAGATGTGAATGCTTAGAATTAAGGTTTCACAGGTTTTGAAAACTTCAAGCTATGTTCTTCAAACCAATCTACATATGATTTTGCACCTATAAAATAAATTTATCCTACATAACCATAGACATTTCGCTCATATACCATGTCAAGATGCGTGGGGATAAACAAAAACATAGATTTGTAAATCCACCAAAATAAACAAGCCACAATTATAGTTTGAGATTACAACAAGTTATAATAAAGTAGATAACATAATTAATTCGATATTAGGTTGAGTGCATAAACATAAAAGAAAAATGAACACAATCCAAAAGATTTAAGTGGGAAAACCTTTCGGTAAAAAAACCACTGAAAAATCACCTATCTTTTATTGAGAATATAAATTTCACACAATACTCCCACTATTTCCTTGAATCCACATTAGTTACACCTTCAAGGAGGAATTATAAACTATAAAATACATTCACTCGTGAGTAGATATAAATCTTCACTCCATTTGCATCATGTATCCTTTATTTTCTCACATAAACAGCTTGCGCATGGTCATCAATTTCCCTATATGACAGATCTCAAAGAGATCACCTTGATTTATATCAAGGAGGGTGACCTTTTGGGTCAGTATTATAATTTAAATTTAAACATGTTTCGACCCATGGAAATCTGCCATGTTATATGCCAAAGGCCTTGGTCTTTGGTGGGTTTTTAATTAAGCAATATCGTACTTAATATTACAAACCCAACAAATACAACCACCTATCACAAGTAAATATTCACTTCTCGAAATTCACTTGGGTCCCACAAAATGCTTCTCATAAATTCTTGTGTAAAATAATACATACAATAACATTTTCAATCTCAAATGATATCAACCTATTATATAGTGTTGGTGATTCAAATTGCACCTATCGGTTTCATTGTTCCACTCTTTTGATTAATTCTAATGTAAAAATCAATTAATACTTCCAAACTCGAGTCGAATGGACCTGAGAATATTAATTTAATAACATACTAAAGGTTACTCAACTTAATATTACACTCGACAATCCCCCTTAATGTCAAGTGGGAAAACATACCAAAGTTCCCTTTTTATACAAAAGGATTTACAATCCACAAATCATCCATGAAGATAGGCATCTACATTAATACACTACAGGTGTTATTGTTTCGTTTAGTATTGAGCACTTTCTATTAACAAGGTTATACATGCTTTGACATACTTTTTATTTTTCTAACATGCTAATGGGTGCTTCATATGCAACATTTTTTATGCAGGGATACTTGTTTCCATACTGTTTATTTTTGTTATTATCTGTCTTGTTTACGGACCTTTCCCTTTGTTATGTGCATACACTTGTTTGTTTATGGCCATGATGACCTTGCATGTCTTGTGACATCATGAGTGGTGTCCCATGTTTGCAACCCACTTTGTGTGGTCTATGATTGTCTCTTTGAGTGTTTACATTATGTGTTTATGTTCTATCTTACACATTGTTTGTTTCTACATACATGCTTCTTTTTACTAACACATTTTTATAGCCACTTGCTTATGTGTACCTTGGCCTTACCAAGCACTTTCCCTTCCATCCATAGGGCATAGTTTTTGTTACGCGTTCTTTCCTATTTTGGGGCCACATTCTCCTATATGTAATGTCACATACGCCCCCAAAGAGGGGGGCATTATTTGGGGTTTTACACATGGTACCGATACATTCGAGTCTGATTGTCATCCATGGCACGGTTCATCTATAGTTTGAAAGTGGGTTCGAGACAGTCTATGAACCCATACACATAGATTTTACGGGGTATATTTTCCTTAACATTCGGAGATCAGTTACATGTTGAAGGATACAACGAACCTTCATCCCTACACTACTTCGGCGGTGGTGTCAAATTTCCCAAAAAACCAAACAATACAAAGATCTCTTCACTAAGTCTCGGGAAGTAGTTACTGAGTCAAAGAATAACTTATCTTTCTTCCTACACTACTTCAGCCACGGTGGTGTACTAATTCCCAAAAAACTTGCAATTCACAAATAATTACAAGATATACTTTCTACACCCTTTGTCTCATCACATACCAGGTGCACATGTTCCTTTTTCATTGTCATTTTCATACTATTCCTACATGTTTCTTTACATAGCACCTTTACACATATACGTGTGTATTTGACTACTTGATTATCTCCTCTTTTGCAGGTTCATTTGTATGGGAAGCAAACATTCAACAACAACACACACATGACAAGTACATCACACACATGATACTAACCATGCAGGTACACTACACACATTGGCATCTACACATGTGTTTTTGCCCTAGGTTCACTCTCATCACTTTTACACTTTTGCATCTTTAGTCTCCACACTCCATTTTTGTCACTCCACACTTTGTCTAGTCCTTCAGCGCATTTCTACATCACTCTACATGGATTATCAGGTACACATATATATCTACTTTATGTTACCAAACTTTCCACTCACCAACATAAAGTGGGGGAAAATGTAGTCACTAAATCACGCACTTTGAGTCAATATTTAGTCCCAGGTCTCATACTATGATTCATATGGTTCTTGAGTGAAAAGAGTAATAATTAACCCATGTCTTTGGCCATTTTTACATTTCTTGTTGTCATATTTTCGATCTTACACCTACACTCGCCCAACTGCTTTTTTTCTATCTACGTTATTCCTACTCCCGACTAGGGTGCCCAAGTAAGGACCGGGGTGCCCGAGTAAGGATTGGGGCACCTCGGGCACCCTGGTCCCCTTTGGGCACCTTGATCCTCTTTACACTTTACTTGCACCTTTTGGGAACTTTCTAGTTGTTTGATCTTTTTATATTTTTGGTGGTCGGCCTTTTCGAGGTTAATTACGAAATTAGAACAAGATAACCATATAAATATAAAGTTATGTGACCATAATGAGGGACTAAACACTAAGTACTTACTATCACCATCTAAGGTTGCATCCATCAAAGGTACCTAAAGCTACAATTGCATCCATCTAGCTCCATCACAAGCAACACAAGGTTGGTTCATCGCATTAGACTTAATAGGAGGTGAGTCTATTGTCTTCATACACACATTTATTACATTCTACATCTAGTTATTGCTTGTTACTTCACAAAGTGTGACTCGCACAAGAGTAACCAAGACACGATTTACACACACACACATAGAACTACATCGGGTCTGAGATGTAGTGCAATGCTCAATTAGTAATTCCACCATTGTGGCCATTGAGCACAGTCTTACCCCTTCATATGCATCTTTATTTTTAGGGGTTTGATGCTTGTCTTGGGGTTTTTCAGGTCTCTCCTTCATCATTGATTTCCAATGACATACTATGTAGTTCAATGAAGTTAGTACGAGAGGAAAACATCCAACGATACCTCAAATGAGGGTTTTAGATTATTTCCACAGACCATGGTGCCCAGGATCCCATGTCCCTCTCTAAGCACCCAAGTGTAGTCAAGGAGCTCGGATCTTTGCTTTCGAAGCTTCGTGTGGTCTATTCCTCCTCCTATTTTCTGGTTCATATTATGACATAGCCTCGCACCTTCTTTGAATCACTAAGAAATTCCTAAGCCCTTTTGCACATTAGGGTTTTACATTTCTACTTACTTAGTTGTTTGGGTCACTTTCTTTATTTTATTTAGTTATTATTTATTGCTTTGCATAGCATTAGATTAGGCTAGGATTTCTCATTTTAGCATAATCAAGATTATAATTTAACTTTATGATCATACTCCTTTTGCAATTTTAAGGTATTTAGTTTTAAAACCTAGTGTTCAAATGTTTTAGTTTTCTATTAAAATTAAACCTCTCATTCCTTTGGCCCACCTATCTAACCTACCCCCAATACCTAATTCAAAATATTAATAAATTAAACCCTTTCACCCCACATATCTACTTTGGTATATTGAATTTTCTTTTATTAATTTTAATTACCTCAATATGAATTCACGTGTTAGGATATTCCCCTAATGAACCCCAATATAAGGATCCTGCATAAATATAGAAGTAGCACTTATTGCATAGGAAATATCAAATCTAGTAATAGTTAAATAGATCAAACTACCAATAAGTTTCATATATAAAGTAGGATTTACTTTTGTACATACATGTTTAGGATCATGTTTATGTTTTTACACCCTTTTTTATATTATAAAATATTAGTGATTTAAATACACTAAAATGATGTAAAGGGGATCTATAATACGTTATTCTAATTAATTAACTTCTAACATTAAATATGTAATATCATAACAATGCATTAAGTCTTGTAACTAGTATACACAATATGACATAAACTTGAAAAATAAGAGGATGAATGCACTTAGTTGATTACAATTTGAATCTGGGAAGTTCTAGGTGTGTAAAGTGTTGGAATTAGGATATCTAAAACCGAGAATGCTTTATTACTAGAATATTAGTTAGAAAATGGCCTAGTATAGAACCATATGAATCTACCAGGAACCATCCATAGAGTTTTATACCTACTACATACATTTTTAGACATGCTCTAAATTTAGCTTTGTAACTTCTTCAAGTTGACGCCTTCTTGAAATGTTTGTTGTTAACAACTCTAGTTGTTATTTATATTGTGAAGCCACCTAAACATTTCGAATGAGGTATCAAACCTATCCATGGGTGCAATACATTGCAAAAAAATAGTTGGGTTGAAGTGTAATCCTTGCACTTACGATATTAGCACTACTCAAGAAGGACTCAAACCATGCATCATTCTCCACCTAGAATGTGATATATGAATGAATGATACTAGATTTGGCAAATGGAACTCCTTGGAAATTTTTGAGTTGAGTTTAACTCTTGCTAAAAATACTTGGAATGGCGATGTTTGATTGTTTGTAAATGAGATAATTTGATTCCTTGACCTAGTATGATGCTTCAAACCTATAATGGTTGTTTCCCTAATGAATGTACATAAGTTTTGGTGAGATTTAGGAGTCGTAGATTCCTTTTGTGAGTATTACAAGATATTATGTGAATGTAGTGCCATATGACATCCAAGTTTTTAAATGAGGTGAGTTGAACTTTCTTATATAGGGTTTCAATGGTAAATTATCAAAAAAAGGTTGACTTGGGGGAATTAAATGATCCAATGAAGATTAGGAAATTAAAATCAAATATGGAGGATATGTCGAGTTCAATATCATACAAGTCGGGAAAAACTAGATATCACAAGTTGACCAAAGTCAACATTTTTGCATGGGGATGAGAAATATGAAAACTGAAGTTTACATCCCTGCCAAGTGGATTTTGTCTATATATTAAGCATTTAAATCTCATAATTTATCTACATATTAGTGGGTATGACTAAGCAAGCTAGAAAAGATACCTAGGGATATACTAAGCAAGGATAAAAAGAGTGTATTTGTCTTAACATGAGTGTATCATCAAAACCAATAGTGTAAAAGAGTAAATTGTCAAAATTTGAGTGTCTACATTTTCCCCTATAAGTAAGAAATGAAAATTACATTCTTAAAGGAAAATATATCTGAATATGTAGACTCACTTTGTCTTCACTCAAAGTTTTTTCTACGGATTCTTATTGTGTTGGAGTTGCCATTACTCCATAATTAAAACCTGCAACACAGAGTGTAATCAATGTCCATGGTAAAGAATTGAACTTAAGTCAAATGTAATATGAAATATGTAAAATTTGCATTTTTATAACATGAAAAAATATAAAACATGGAAGGAATACACCAATTTGTTTTGTAGAGGGATAAGTTCTTACTATTTATTTGCACTTGGATATTAGAATTGATAAGCTCACTGAAGGATTGGGGGTGATCAGTACCTAGTTGATTCGAGGAGAAACCAGAGTGTTATGTGCATACGCAACCCACCTCAAAAATGGAGGAGAGAGAGAGAGGAGAAGGGTGAGATACAAAATCACCCCATGAAGGAAGAAGATCATGTATTAAATTCATTCAACAACTATGATGTTTTCCTTTGATTGGAAGAGGAAAGGAAGGACTCCCTACAAAGAACTTATCAATTTTATACCTTATATAACCCCATGAACCACAACATTTAAGATGGATCTAAGCCTGATTTTGTAAATAATGAAACACAATATAAAATAAAAGGATTACCCCCATGCCCTTACCATTTTTACACAACCGAATAAAAATTGTAATGTAGTGAAATGTAGATGAATAAAGGAGACCCATGCCCCCAAGATCCCTAAAATTGTAATTGAAACTAAGTGTTTTGGTGAAGGAGGAGTGAATTACTTCATGCCCCTATAACTGGTCTAATCTTATTGAAATGGCTTTGAAATTTTGTTAAGAACTTGTTCATGTAGGTGAAAGTTTAAAACTACTGAGAAATTTTGTGTAACTTCCCCTAGGTAAAAATTTGTGGAAGGGTAAGAACCATCCATACGCTACTAACCAAGTTGTACATTTTTTAACTTGTGCAATATCTTCCATATTTTTATATTAGATCTTAATTTTAAGTACATGTATCATGTATATACATGTGTATGAACCCAAAAGTTTACATGTCTCGTTGTAGTTGTAAAATATATAGTACCATTAAAGTCAAAGTCAATAATATGCAAATAACGTCACACAAAAGGCATAGAGCCAAAAACATGGGACACCCATGGTATCATAAAACAATCAAGTCCTATAATCATGCAAACATGAGAAATGATTTCATGCAAGATAGGTATAGAGCACCAAACATGAGACACCCACGAAGTCACAAGACAAGAAAGGAACTCATACCACAATCGAGTGAAATAAGCAAGTCGTAACACACATAACTAGAAAACATGTACAAAAAATATGAGTGTCAGAATATGATGAGATAATACAACTGATAAAGATAAAAATATGTGAAGCAAGAAGTGTCAAAGTTGCACAAGACACATGTGTTAGCCTTATTAGCTCAAAACATAAAATGTACACAATATATGTAATCAAGCATAATGATGAAGTAGAAAGGAACTATAATGAAACAAGAGCACATATGTGTAGTGTAGAATAGATGCCCCAAATGTATAGGAAATCTTGATAAAGGACCATCCTTTTTGTCATTGTTTATTATCTCTGTATGTCTTGCATCAAGCTTATTATATTACGTGAACACATGTGTGTAAAGAGTAAAAAGAGATGTTATCTATCAAACCAAAGTGACAAACATAATGTATGATGTAAAGTGTTAACAATACAAACCAAGTGTACAAGTCTTAATTTTATATTTTTGCAAATATATGAAATTTTGTATTTTGAAATTATGTCAATGTTTTTTTGTGTTTTTGAATGTTTAGCTATGTATAGAAAGAGGGGTATCACCAAATCTACTCAATGAGAATCTCTTGAATAGGATAAACATCTTGAAAATAATATGGAGGTGTAGGCCTCAATTGTTCCAATGAAAGTGACTCAAATGCAAGTGGTACAGTAGTAGTGATGTATGCCAAAGAAGGCCGAGAGAAACATCTAGGTGAAGTAGATACATGAGTAGTGTGTGAAGTAGAAAGCCTGTGTGGAGGAATAAAAGAGTAAGTAATCCTAGACATTAGAATAGTTATGAATAGTTTGGGAGATAGTATACGTATTAGAGGACCAACTTGGGATCCTATGAGAGTAAGAGCCACTATATACAATTTGTGAAATTGAAAGCATAGCTAGATGATTGGGGAATTAGAGTCATGAGATATGTTGTATGCAACCAAGGGCCTATCAAGAGGCCTATGAAGGCTAGATCAATGAGATGTATTGTGTTAAACTAAATACTTGTTTGTATAAGTACTAGGGGTAGGGATAGAAATTGTAGAAGAATGACTAAACAAACTAGGGGAAGGAACCTCAAGTGGAATACCTTGAATTGTGATAACTTGGTGATAATGAATAAACTTGACACATTGATAAATGACCGAGGAATATTTCTAATAGTACATAACCAGGGAGACCTAAACATAAGACACCAAAGCTAAGAGTAGCGAAACTAAGAATGAAAGCGGTGTAGTAATAAAACCAATTATAATAAGTAGAGTAATGCATCAATATTGAGGATTAGAATTGAATGTGAGATTCTTTGTAGAAATTCCAAGAGATTGAAGTATCTTCAAGAGAAAGCATTATCCTTGTTTTATGGATCAACCAAAACACTTGTGTGTATAGGAGCTTGATTAATAGCGATTTGGGATGACATGAGCATTGGAAATAAGTGTGTCATTTATATCAAATTCATTGAAATGATAAGTGGTGTAGGAGATTTCATATGAGTGACAATGTAATTCATTCCATCCAAAGGATGATCATAGGAGGGTGGTGGTTGTACCACATGATAAGTATTATGAGCTTCAAGTTGATTTATCTATTTTTATCATTAGGAAATGTATCATTGAACTTTTCAGGTTTAGCATGATTGTTGGTTACCTTAGAATATTCAGTGGGATTATTTCATTCAATGGAATTTGGTTCAATAAGATCTTGAATGATGTGAAAAAATTGATACACTAATCAAGTGTGGTGACCAATACATTGATGATAATCACAAAATGCATTAGCATCTCAACTCATACTCTAGGGTTTGCACACATCAACCTCAAATGGTGGAGGGAGAGACATGAGATTACACGCAACCAATTATTTCAATAAAATATCCGGATCACAAGGTAAGTGAGTAAATTATCATTGTTAGGGTTGTAATTGTAGCTTACTAGGTTGAGAAATAGCGATATGCAGTGTATTTATAAGTACCCTTAGCATCAACAGTATTTCCTTTGAATGTATATTTACTTGAAATTTTGGCATTAGATGTAGTACAAGTGCTAGTAACCTATTTCAGTTTTTCATATGTAACAACTTATCTTATCACTCTTTGAGTGCATGACATAGATGGTCAAGTGATCAAAAAATTTCAAATATGACCGATTGTTACAAAGGAGAAAGAAAGCTTTGTGTGAAGAGATCATGTAATTTACTATCAGTTAAGATATTACTCATCTTATAAAACATAGTCGTGTATCATAATACATAATCATTTATAGGTTCATTAGATCCTTTTCACATTTTAGATATTTGTGCATAAGAACCTTGTCCCTCAATGTTGATGGATAATTTTTCCAAATATTAATTTCCAAACAATGAAAGAATGCATAGAGTGTGTGGGAAGATCATAGAACTGTTATTATGCAAATTCCTTAACTCTTCTAGGGAAATTTTTGGTGAGCAATATTTCATGAGAGGCATAGTCAAAACAAGCTACATGGAATGATCGAAGATGTTCTACAAAGTCCTATTTTTCATCACACATATAGAGTTTAGGAGAAACAAAACCATTAGGAAAAGAATACGAATCCTATTTGGGTGTAAGTGGGGTATGAATAAACTGAGTAGAATACATAGCATGAGGGGAAGTGGATGCACCTTATTTTACTTCATAATATTTGAGCTTGTAGTGTATGAACAAGGGTTTCAAGAGAATGTGTTCTAGATGAAGAAGTGTGTGAACCATTATGATTGAATATAGGATGTGTAGAATGTTGTTTCTCATTTTGAGCTTGCACCTTGAACTAAAATGACTCATCCTAAAGTTTATCCATGCTCATCAAACTCTACTTTACATAAATTTGTAATCTGAAAGATTCTCCTTCAAACTAGTTTCTCAAAATCAGAATGAGCTCGTGTCAAGTAAAATTTGCAATGATATTTCTACGTTAACTCTTGCGTGAAGTTTACATGATTTTGAAACAATAATGATCCATCCGGTTTGAAATAAACACTCCTAAAACTTAAAATGAATTGATAAAGGATGCATATACGCTTAAACAAATGTTCTTTCCTTCAAAAAAAAATTACTTCGTATATGCAAAGTGTAATTTTCCCCCTCACCCGATGACATGGAAGTCTCTAGGAGACTTCGCATCAACGTAACTTTTAAGTATATTTTCACTTTTGTATGAGTATGCAAAATGCAAACGTATCCCCAAGCCCCCATATGGGAATATACCATGGAATATTTTGAATAAGGATCGGGGATGCTTTACAAAGTTATAATTTTACATTGTGCATCTCATATGCAAAATGTATGCTACACTTAAATCCCCAAACCTCAATTAGGACATGTGTTATCAGGTTGACGCATGGTGGTATTGGCATCTCATAAATACTTACACTTTACATTTTTGTACTTCATGCAAAACTACAAACTGCATACAAACTCCCAAGGCCCGATTAAGGGCACATGTCATCGTATTAAAGTAGCTTGGTATTGGATGCATTGGTCAAGTTTGTATTTTTACATTTTTCAATTAAATGCACAAATGAAAAGTAAACCCCAAGCTTCATTCCCCACCAAAAGGGACACAGGATGGTTCTTATTCAAATAAGAAAAGGGCAAACATCAAATGAATGAGGTTGAATATAATGCATTTATGGCTTCCTCCATTAATGTTGCTTACATGAAGGAATTGAAGGTTTAATATTTCACTAAGTATTCCACATTCCTACCTTTGTGCGATGAAATTAAACCTTCGAGATCCATAAATCTATGAATTTGGACCGTGAGATTGAGGAAATTAATTAAGGAGAACGGTGTTTGAGAAATTTGAATTAGTTGGTGTGCATATATGACTGGTATCTCGAAGAAACATGAAAACACAAGTAAGTTCCTTTGAAAACTAGAAAATTTCTTGAGTTTTCATTTGTATAAAAGGGTTTTAAAGAAGCTCTCGTAGTTTGTAGTTTTTCCCTAAACCTAGTTATTGACGTAATCACCATATTGCCCTGGATAAGGAATCACAAATATTATACTAAATAAAATGAAGATAAAGGTAACTGGAACCCCTGTCACTTCACATATCACAAGTAATTTGGATGAGGTAACAGATACTAACCTAGGGAACACATGCCTAGCAAAATTTTGGAAAATATTGTGTGCCCATGATAGAATTAATTACATGGCAACAATTGATGCCGAGTAATATTGCTTTAGCTTTCACTTTTCCACCCTCTATACATTGCATGGAATTATTATGGGCTTGTGCTAAAAATTACAACCTAGAGGCTAGGGAGGTGTTGGATGGAAGTGGTGTTAGTTTCCTCTCTTTGACACCGAAGCATTTCGACCGATATAGGGATTGCCCCAATTTTAAAATCCAAGTAAAAATTGAAATAAAAAAGGCACAGGGCCGATGGGATGCCAAACATACTGAATATGCTAAGATTATGAACACTCAGTGGTTGATAAGTACAAAGGTTCTTCTTCCAGGATCTCAAATAAGTTAGCTAAGTCACGCTTTTTGGAATAAGTTGAGGATATCATCACCCTACTAAGTAGGATTAAAGGTTTGAAATCAGTTTATGATTTCTAGGAATGGGTGTTTAGCTACATTCAGATCATCTTGGATAGCACTGAGAAGGTTTGTTGGGCCACATTCATAGCTACATCCATCCATGAGCAACTCATTGAAATGGTTTTGCAAATCGAGAGAGGGCACAACATTCACATGTGAGTTCCATATGATGTCATACCTTGTTTACAATGTTTCATGTCATAAAGACCTCCCTTGTATCCTAAGGACGAAGGATTTCACCTCTCATAAGGTATATGATGTATATCCTCAGCTAAATCTAGAGAATTGGAGGGGAAATTTTAGAAAGATAAATGATGCTTTCTTTACACCAATTATATGCCTCTTCAGACCAAAATGGGGGCAAAGATAGAATATCTATAGCTAGTAAGAAAATAATAAATGAATATGGATGTTACTTTATCTAGTTTAGGTTATTTACTTACATAAGGAGAAGTGGTTTGAAGGATACCATTTCATGCTTCCCAGATACCTAGATGACAAATGGGCACTCTTATAACTCTCAAGGAAATTAGCATAAGTACATAAGCTAATAGATGGTAAGCATAAAACCAACATCAAGTTCCCCATCTCAATAGGGAGATACACCTACTCAACTATCATAAAATATAGGATTTTAGAAGAGGAGATGGATAGATTAAAGATGGAAAAGTTTCATCCCAAGCCAAACTATGATATTATATGGGTATTGAACTCGGTCCTAGGGAGCTCATATGAACATGAGCCCCATTATGAATAGTTTTGGGTGAACTACGAGAGATAAGTAAGAGGTTAGATTAAGATATTGTTCTGAAATGCCCTTACAACAAATTATTGATTACAAGATTGTAATTTTTCCCCATGGCTTTGTTGATGACAAATAAATAGTGAGCCCATACTATGCTCAAATGAATTTGGTGTCTCAACCAATTGCACCACTGGACTAGAATGAGAAAGAAACAACAAGGTTGCATATTAGAACAACACATGTGATGAGGAGGACATTATCATGGTTAATAGTAAAAGGTTTGGATCTATCATTACAAAATACTAAGGTATTGCAAGAATATAGGGCCACAGGAATCCCAGAGGAAGATATTCCTCCTTTAAAGGAGAGAACAGACCAAATAGATCCATTGGAAGGTAAATCACCTCAGCTTCCTTCCAAAAATTCATCCTCTGGGACCATAGAGGAATAGACTGTAGCCTAAAGCAAAATAGGAACCTCCATGTCCCTCTTAACCTGGAAAGCTAAAGAAATATTCATGAAGACCATAAAGGATGCCCCCATTACCCAAGAATTCCCCTTACAGTCAAAGGGTAGGTACATCATGGCCTAAAACTCTAGAAGTAAATTTTTCAGATCATTAAGCATAGGAAAAAGAATGATGGGATCCATACCACGATGTTGACGCACAACTCGAGTGGTACAAAATCTTGAAAAGGAGAAGTTTGGTCTTAATTTTTTTAGAGAGCCAAAAGGGCCGAGTTGTATATCCTTTGGAATAGGACACTAATACCTCAAAGGTCAAATACATCCTGGACATGAAATGGCATAGGAAAGGGATTAAAGAACAAGAGATCATTGATCTAATCCCATTAGATGAGGTTCAAAAGACTCTTATTGCAATAATGACTCGAAAATACAAAAGTCGCAAGTTAAAGCGAGTGACCCAAGATCATTATCTAGGGTTTAGAAAACCCTTATTACAGAACTGACCTTGCTAACTTAGTGCCAAGCTTAGCAATAGAAAAGGAGGTTGATTATAATCCTCCGGATAGTCAACTCCTAAAAACCCCGAGAATAACATGGAAAAGAGGAACTCAAGGTAATCCAATCAGTTCCACCAAGGGAGGGGAAAGAGGCTACTATCACCAACACAACTCAAGAGGGATTAAATACACCAGTTGAGATAATAGATGTAGATGAAAGAAAGGAGACCCATGCACTAGTACTCATAGACCTTTTACTAGGATTGATAATAGTGAAAGGAGAAAGTGTTACCTCATTAGACACCTAATTGTTAGAAGCTCCGAATCAAGAATGAAGATACAAGTATGGAAATTCAAAGTGTACCAACTGAAGTTGCAGTATCAAAATTTGAAATGAAGCCAGTTGACCAAGGAATTACAGGGGAATCATCAAAATAAATGGTAGTTTTCAGAGGAGTGTGGCCTTAAGAGAAGGAAGGTATCACGGAATCAAAAAAACTAGATGTTATTGTAATATTTGTAAAGGAAACACTAGGAGAGGTCACTAAGGAAATTACAAGTCATGAAGTGGTTAAGGGAAAGGAAAAGGTACCAACTAGTGATAAAGCCAAAAATCAACAACTGCAATAATGGTGACCAAGGAACCTGAAGTTGATAAGTATAAAATAGATCAAGAAGGAACAAGTGTTCTTTAATTTGAGATAAAGGAGATAAAAGAGGGAGATGAGGTCCCACATACACAAGTATCAGTTTCAAATGTGCCTCAAGCTTCTTCCAAAGAAATGGTAATCTACTCAAACACAGCATAGCATGCACCATAGGCACTAAGAAGGGGAAACACCCCCTACAATAGGATGGTTGAGAACACTCCTTCAAAGAAAAGAGAAATAAGTAACTCAAGCAAAGACTATTGACATTGAAAACATTGTGTTTTCAAGACCCACGAGGGCCCCCAAGAGGGCCAAAGTATTTTCCAAAACTCTTGTTGGCCCTCGGGGATACGTGACCTTAGAGTTTGCAACCCCACAAGTAGATAAACTAAAAGTTAAATTACAATGAGTGACTACCAAGTCACACATATTCAATTGGGGAAACCAACTACAGAAAATTTGAAGCAAGAGGCTACAATGGCCCTTGGGGGCCTTATCTAAAAAATTGACAAGGATAAGGAGACTAAGAAGCAATTAAGAGAGAAATTTGATATCTTGTCAACTTATGTGCAAAATGGATACAACCTTCTATTGAAGGGCAAGAAATTTCTACTACCATAACCCCAGAGGCCTTAATAGTTATTGATAGATCAAAAGAAACAATTGATGTTGTAGCAAAGTGGAAGGAAGAGTTATCCAAGAAAAAAATAAAACCATATAAGACATTGTGGAATGTTGCAAAAGAATTATCCGAGCAACCGAGTGAGGCACAAGACTAGATTAAAAATTAACAAGATGAATTACATTATTGGGATGGACTCCTACCCAAACTTGAATCAATAGTTCATCTAGATGATCAATTGGTGGAAAAAGAAGGGATTGTCCCCACTGAGGATAGAGGAGCACAACATACTTATGATGGATCCATTAAATTAAGGACGAACACCTTGAATCAAAGTTTCAAAGAACTCACACTAGGAGAGAGATAAAACAATAGAGTACATTAATGACCTTGACAATAGACTTGGAGAAATAGTATCTATCCAAGACTAGTTAACATATGGAGATCTGATTTCAGATAACTTGATAAATATTTTCATCAACAGATTACTTGAGGATCGGGTTCTTTTTCTTCAAGTTTTAATTATGGCACCATTCATAAATTTGTTCACTTGGAGCAAAAGATAGCTAAATTGGCAAAGAAGATATAGAAAAACAATAGCACAATGAGTTATTTTGATGAATTTTTAAGAGAGTAGGGACTTGTATTTGTGTTTCATACTACACCAAATGAGGAGTTCCTCATTCAAATGTTCAAAATATTTGATGCATATAAGGATAAAAGTGAGTGAATCAACTAAAGATGCAACAATTGAGGTAGAATCTACATAAAATCTTTTACAAAAAACTTGTAAAATATGTGTATATTAAGTACAAAAAATGGGGATTCTATAGGGGCCCCTGCCCTTGGAATTTATATTAGTAATTTTGTATACATATTTCAAAAGCTTTGTAATTAGTGTTTGTTCAAGTAATGACTACACATTCTTCCCTATAAGTAGGAACACGAGTGAGCGGTTTATTTTTTTTTACGTATTCAAATTCCTTACGATCGTGTGCTTCAAATACTTATTGTATATCTCCTATAATATTACGAGACATGCCCTAATCCATGAGCTTTTAGATTCCTACCCTTAGGCCTTCTAAAATCTTAACTACTTCTAATTTATTCTAGTAAGAAGAAACCCATTCAAGAAGGTAAAGACCTCCTTTCAAATATGTCTTTATGCCTCAATGAACACCAACTTTCAAATGGCTTGGAAACATCATTTGGTTGTGTAGAAACAAGATTGGGAACACTAATAGGAACTACTGGTGTCTTCTTACATCTTTTCAATGGAGATAAAGGCATAAAAGGATTCATTGAAGATGAAGGTGCTGCATGATTCATTGGAGAAAAGTGCATGGCATATGATTTTTTAGAAGAAGGATTCACGAAGCCTTACCTAAGACATTAATCCTTTTTTCTAAATCAAATACTCTATGACAAAAAGAGATGAAAAATCCTCTAAAGGCTCGAATCAAGTATTGTTGCAACAACAACTAGAATGTATCTTTCTTCCATCTCCTCAATAAAGATTGAAGGGGATAATCGTGTGGTGTTTGGAGTGATAAATGACCTACAAAAATACCAAAACTTTCTTAATTGCTCGATAACTATATGGTAAATCTGGATGGAACAAATTATGAAACAAAATCTAGAAAATTGAGAAGAAGGGTGTTATTATTGCAAGTTTTCATTTCAAATCTATATGAACCACACGAGGAGTCACTCGCCCCATAGATTCATTTTAATTTTCAACTAAAAACAACATCTTGATAAAATCCTCATTTGGACCTAGAAGATTGAACATCTAGCGCAAATTTTCTAAAGATAAATCTTTCAGTTCTCCCTCTAGTTCTATTTCTACCATTTTTCCAAGCAAAATAATGACATCACTTCTCTCATAAAAAAATCTACTTGCAATCCCTCAAAGACCCCAAGTAGACCATAAGTAGTAAAGATGAATTTATAGGCAGATAAATCCAGAAGAGTCATGTGCAAAGTATCATCATAGAATTGAATGCGTATTTACTTAAATGTTCAACAATATTTGGAGAAAGAAGGAGCAAGAAGATATCGGGCTGAAATATGTTCCATTAATTTGATTTGAATTTTTACATGAAGAAGATATTACAAATGATTACTTGTAATCATTCCACTTTCAAAATAATATTTTGCAAAAAGATAGGAATCAAATCAAGTAAAGAAATGGCATCAAGAGGAAAACTATGCGTGACAAGATACATGGGTGATTGTGACAAGGTGGAAAAGACAAAATTACATCTGGCAATACAAAATAATTGTTACACATGTAGCGAGTAAAGGTAAAAAGCGACTCTAAGTGATAACTAAAAACATAATCTTTGTAGTTAGACAAAGTGCATTCCCGCTCTAACGAAAGATCAAGCCCCTTTGCTACGAAGCAAAAGAATATTATTTTAATAGTTTAGGGGGAAAATTAAAATGTAAAATCCATCAAGTTTTGTATAAATATGATGGCCTTTCCTCATATCGTCAGAGAGGTTAGTTTTCTACTTGAAAAGTTAAAAAGAGAAGTACTATAACTCTACGATGTTTCCAATTTTTCTTTTGACAACATATAAATTTTGAGTTTTCAAACTTTTTTGTCAAGGTGATTACCTTTGTATGGGCATTGGAAAACTTTGAGGGCATTTGATTCATGTCCCCTTGTTAAAAATTTGAAAGTTTAAATGATATATGCCTACTTATGATTCTAGAATTTGGTTTTGGATCTTGTATGTTGAAATATTATTAATGAGTTATCATTTCTACTACAATTTTGTGTTTATTGTTTCTGTATGTAGCACATTAGATCAGTCCTTGGTTGTTGCACTTTGGTTACTAGATCAATATTTTTTTGTGAGCATTTAATTTGCAATATTTGAGATAATTATAAAATCCTCATTGCAACCATCTTGTTGAGTGGTTTTTTCAGCCTCTGAGTGTATCTTTGGCATGTGAAAATAAGCGCAATAAAGAATCTACTAGAATAATTGCACGAGTTTTTTTATAAGTATTTTAGAGATTGTGTTGAAAATATTTGCAGTTATTGCATATCAATGAATGTAAATATTTTTGTGTAGGAATTTTTCACTACTTAATCATACTTTCTTTACTTTCCATAATAGCATGTTGTCATAGTAATTTTTATTGCTTAGTTACAAGAAATCAATCATCATTTACTCCCTTCCTTTACAAGATCAAATCTAATATATCCTTCCCCACACCATCACACTTCTAAGAAATCCATTCACTACCCTAGATTGTTCTACTTCCAAGCATCATTAAAGGAACTTCTTTATACCTAGATCTCCACCAGAAAATGAGGCAAGAACAACCAACTTTGTTGTCTTTAGTAACTTGTGTCTGATACACTAAGTATGTGTGATACTCTTGTGACAACTCTTGTGAGTGAGTAATAAATTCATGGTAATATTTATCTCATATTGACCCACCATTTATAAGGATTCATGTGCAAATAATCTCCCTTTCATTCAAGTTACCCCATGGATTCTATCACCCTAGTCTAGGCAAGACCAGAAGTAGCAAGATCAGGCCATCCCCTTTGTACATGCCTCTCAATCATCCCAAAGCTCAGATCTAAAAGTGAATGTTAGACTTATCCCCAGCTGCAAACGATATAAAACTCATTCTAACATCTCCTTAAGCCATCCTACCCTCTATGAGTGTTATCAGGCCTAAGGGAGTGTAAAATTGGGAACCAACACAATTTGGGTGCAAGTGGCGCATGAAGCAACTAAGTAAAATACATAGCATGAGCGGAAGTGGATACACCTTGTTGTAATTGTAATATTTGATCTTGTAGTGTATGAACAAGGGTTTCAAGAGAATGTGTGCTAGATGAAGAAGTGTGTGAACCATTATCATTTAATATAGGATGTGTAGTAACAATATTGGTTGATGGAATATACATAGGGACATTGTGTATTGAGAGATTGGGTGCCCCCGAGGATGTAGGCACCATAGTAGTAATAGTTTATTTCTATATATGAAATAATGAAGCATGTTTAAGTTGGTCTCTTATAGCGCATAGAAGAATAATGATATTGTTGGGATTCTCATGTAGTAATCATGTAATTTGTGCCTCATCTTTGGTAAGGTCATGAAAGTGAGTGTAAGAGTTATTATTGGAGCCTTCACTTTAGACATGATCAACGTTAATAGTAAAAGAGCATTGGCAAAGATATCAGTAGAATAAGGTCGAGCATTAAGAAGCATGTGTGTATGAGCATGTCATCATTGAACTTGATTTGAATGTCATATGGATGAGCAAAGGGGTTGTCTTTGTAACACTAAGTATGAGCATGTCATCATTGAACTTGATTCGAATGTCATAGAATATTGGAGGAAATCACATGATGACGTAAAGTAGAATGAAAAATATAACACCAAAAGCAAAGAGGAGTAACATAAATAAACCCTATGACAACTAGGGTTAATGAAAATATCGAGTCATTGGTTCACCAAATGTTTTTGTGCCCTATTTAGATTATAATAGATTAGTGAGTTAAATATACTAAAAGGATGTAAAAGGGAAGAACATGAGGTTATTATGATTAATTAACTTCCAACATTAATTATGCAATATCATAATAATGCATTAATTCTTGTAACCAATGTACACAATATGATATGAACTTAAAAACACAAAAGGATGAGTGCACTTAGATGATTATAGATGAATTTGGGAAGTTTTGGGTGTGCAGAGTGCTAGAACTGAGAGATTTGAAACTAAGAATGCTTTGTTCCTAGAAATATAGCTAAAAAAATGACCTAGTGCGGGACCGTAAAACTCTACAAGGACTTTATCATATAGTTTTGCACCTATTGTATGGTTTTGTACATACTTTAAATCGGCTTTGTAGCTTCCCCGAGGTTGTCGCCTACCGAAAAATTTTGTTGTTGTCATGCTAAGAAGCCCTCAAAACATTTTGAGTGAGGTCTCAAACCCTATTCGTGGGTGGGATACTCTACAAAGAAAACATTTTTTGGGTTGAAGTGCAATCCTTGCACCACCGACATCATCACTACTCTAAAGAGGCCTCAAACCACATGTCATTTTCCACTTGGTATGTGATATCTGAATGAATGCAACTAGATTTGGAAATTTGAACTCCTTGAAAATGCTTGAGTTGAGTTTGACTCTTGCTAATACTTGGAATGGGGATGTTTGAGTGCTTATAAATGAGATAATCGATTCATTGACCTTGTATGATGCTTTATCTTGTAGTGATTGCTTCCTAATAAATGTATATAAGCTTTGGTGAGATTTAGGGATCTTTGGGTGTCATTTGTGAGTGTTGTAATAGGGTATGTCAATGTAATACCATATGACTTCAAGGTTTCTAAATGAGGTGAGCTTAACTTACTTTATACAGGGGTTCGAATGTAAATTATTGAGGAAAGGATGACCCAATGGAATTAAATGATCCAATGAAGAACATGAAACGAGAGAAAATATAGAGGATATTCTAATTCAAGACCATATAATTTAGCTAGGACCAGATATCACAAGCGCCCAAACTAGACGTTTTTACACATGAAAGAGAAGCATGAACACTACAGTTTCCATCCTATTAAGTGGATTTTTTCCATGGAATTTATGCATTCAAATCTCGAAATTTGTCCACATATCAATGTATATGACTACAAGCAAGACATACAACGACGTTGGGATATATTAAGTGGCAATAGAAAGAGTGTGTTTGTCTTGGGAATGACCAGTGTTTCACAACCAATCATATTAAATATTTTAAGAAAATTATTAGCTTATTTATATTGAGACGCAACAATAGAGTTTTTATCATGTGATATAATCATGCCTAAGAACTTATGCAAAAGGCATAGATCGAGACATTTCAAAATATTGTTTCAACTTAGCTTTAATTTTTAAAATTATTTTGATATCATTGTTGGTAATAAGAAGGTCATCAACATATTAAGAACATTATTATAATATGATTATTTTTAGGTTTAACAAACAAAATATTATCTGTAAACAATTACTAAAACCAAGGTCTTTGAAAAAATTGTTACTCAAAGCACATCGAGATTTAGGATCTTGTTTAAAGTCATACAAATATTTATTTAGTTGAACCTTTAAGATGAAACATATAAGTTTCTTATTTTAAATCATTGTTTAGGAATGCATTTTTCACATCTATTTGATTAATCTCCCAACCATATTGATCAACTAATGCTAGGAGATCCTAATTGTGCTCATGTTTTCTATGGGAGAAAATATTTCAAAATACTCAATTCCGGTTTATGAGTAAACCCATGCAAGCTATTAATCTTTCCTTAAACTTATCAATTTATCATGTACATGTAATATTTAATTTTTACAACCACCAAGAGCCTACAATGTTTCTCTTGAAAGGAGAAGGCACTAGTTCCCATGTATTATTTTTTAATAAGAACATTATATTCATATTTATAGCATCTCTCCATCATTTGTTTTGATTAGCCTCTTTGAACGATTGTGATTCACATTCATAAATTTTCATTAAGGCATGATAAGTGTGTTGACTATGATCATTTTTCTAAGGTCATCAGGTTGAGAATCTTTTATTGAATTTTGAGCCCATTTATGTCTTTTAGATAGTAACACATTTTATGAGATCTCCCCCTCAACCTCTATATCGAATAGACTTGTACATATTTACATGTCACTTCTTCCCACCAATATTAAAATTGATCAATCTTAATAATTTTTACACTATCCATGTATACATTATGCAAATGGTTTCCCATAATGAAAGTTAAACAAAGATTGAATTGTTACATCTTAGTTGATATTTTATAATTATATTAACTTTAATACGTTGAACATAATCTTTTTAATAAATTTTATCACTTAAAATTTAAAAATTAATGTTTATTTTTAATGGGGCCACAATAAATGTGTACCAATAAACATTATATGTTTAACACTATCCTTGTCAAAAAGTAACATATGTATTTAAAGAATAACTTGGCATCAAAATATTCAACTAATGTGACATATCGGATGAGACTCTTAAATTCAAGTATTACTAGAAGTGTGTGACAAGGTATTGTGTTTTTGTGTGCGTTAAGCTCTTGGAATCCAAAGACTCCTCACTAGTTGGATTAACTAATCAAGGTCCACCTAATGTAGTGTTGCATTGTAAGCTCATGTTAGATCTACAAAAATGTACTAATATTTACTTATAACTTGCTCCTCCATCTTCGCACATGTATATTGTGATTTGTGAATGTATACAAAAACTCCCAATTAACTAATTATAAAGTTGTCTACACATAATTTTATGATAAGTCTAACGGTAGGAATATGGCCCACAAATACTTTGGCATATTTTTCAATAATTATGGAAGTCTTGGGGAATGGGGAGACATTGTTTCAAGGACAGGAAAAAATCTTAAATTTTGAGGATGGTAGGGGAAGACTATTAAAATATTGAGTAATATATTAAATATAAAAAAAAAAAAAAAAATGATATTTAATTTAAAAATTAATCATGTCAATAGGGGTAACTACAATGACAACTAAAAGGAATTGAAGGAGAAAGAGTAACATTGAGGTGAAAAAAAAAAAAAAACCTTAAATTTGATGTTCATTTGACCCTCAAGACAGTTTTATATTTTCCTTCTTGCTTAGAGAAGATAATAAAAAACCATGCATACATGACCTGCACTAAGAGATGGGAAAATATGAGTGATGCTTTAAAGAAAAGGAAACCAATCTCCCCAACTAATCTAAAATGGTCTATAGGGAGAGAAAATTTGGTTTCTCAATTGATTCTTATATACAGAAATGATTGGATGGAGATGAGGTATAGACCTCCACTTCTTCTACTACTAGTTCCATCCTGGGGTACAAGCCAAACAATTAAGTATTTTGAGAAATGGAGTATAGCACTTGACAATTTTAATGGGCATGCTAAGTGTGGGTGCAATGATTGCTCTGAATTAGACCGACAATATGATTGTTGTCAACTTTTGGAGGAATTGAATTTGAAAAGAGAAATATATCAATGTGTACGGGAGATGATGAGACTGTAATATGTCTCGTCTCAACCGCTGTAACATCCTCTTTCCCCTCTTTGGCTTAATTCTAAGCAGATTTATATGTACTAAAAGACATAAATGTGGTTTAAAAGTTATTAATAACATGTATTTGTCTTATTTTTAAGTAATCACTTTTGGTCTCTATGATGGACACATTCTACTATTCTAGAAAAAGATAGATTATTTTGTATATTTACAGATGTAATAACGTTCATGTTGGAACTTTTGAGGGATGATGGTACAAAAAGACCATCTATAGAGGATTTCAATCCTTTTTAAATAATATCTCTGGAGCATTAACACCTTCAATTATATGAAGACTAGCTCTAGACTAAGCGGATATTATGAAACAACTCTAGAAAAGCAAGTATACATTTGCCGTGGCTTGTCAAATATGAAAGAAATCTCACATGGTCGTGGTGTACTAATTTTTAGAGATTGAAAGAATGGCATTTGACTTCCATCAAAGGCTACTAAGTGGTTGGGAAGTTGACAGATTCAAATGTATGACAAGGAAAGTATGCTAAAGCAGTCAAAGCAAAGTTCTAGTATGAATCTTGGAGTAAATCACTCTCTCATGTTTTCCTAAATCAATGAGATGAGTAGCAGACTTTAATAAGTAAGAGTCTTGAATTGTATTATCTTTCGATAACCATCTTCTGACAAGTTCATTCTGCAGTTATGTCTTTTTAATACTTTTAGTTAAACAATTAGACATTCTTCGCTATTGACCAACTAAACTAAAGTAATGTATTACAAATAGAAATAAAGATTAGTTCAGGAGGCCCTCTCATCTCTCCTTGTTCATCCCCTCTCATTCTCTTTCTTATCTTTAGTTAGAATTACAAATGGAAAGTTAGAAAATAATTATTTGTCGGCCCTTGTTTTGGGAAATGTATACTCTAATCTTTTGGATATGACACAGAAGCAAATTTCCTGTAGTTAGTTTTCGTCCTATTCTAAAGGGTAGTCGAGCCTACTCACCATAAGGAAGAAGATTGGCTCTGCGTGGTTAGTTTATTTAGTATATTTCTCCACAGCTTTTCCATCTTTGTTTTCATTTTTATTTCGAGTAGTATCACTTACAGCTTGTTCCTAGTCTATATTTCATTTGATATCAGCAATTGAGTTTGAATAAAAAGATCAGTTTCAGTTTGTGTGTGTATGTTTGTATCAATTTTCCTTGGAAAAGGGATTGTCACACAAATACTTTCTCCTCCTATTGCATATAGCCTTTGCATATCACCCTCGATTTGACAATTAGTAGATTAAATGAGGATTACAGCAACCCTCGTCAAATGCTCCATCTATTTTTGGAAGCCTCGTGAATTAAATTTTACATCCATTAATTTAAAAATTGTGTTGGTTTTCTTTGATGACATCATAACTTACAATAAGACATGCCAAGAACATTTGTAGCATGTAGAGAAGGTGTTATATGTGTTGGAAAAAAACAACTCTATGCCCCCAAAAAATCAAATGCGCCTTTGAGGTGAAAAATGTGGAGTACTTAAGGCATATGGTGTCAAGGTGGATCCTAAGAAGAGGATAGTATAATAGAGTATTCAATACCTAAAATATTACGGGTTTGCTCAAGGGGATTCTTAGGTATGAAAGTTACTACAAAAGATGTTTTTGGGCCCGTGGTTGTATTGTTGCACCTTTCATGGATTTGTTGAAGAAATATTCCTTTTCATGGTGAGATCCAACGACCCAAGCATTCTAACAATTCAAAGAGGTTGTTACTTCCACATGTGTTATACCTACCATATTTCTCAAATACATTTGTGGTAGAATGTGATGCTTCCATATAGGGAATTGGGTGTATTGATGTTATAAGGGTGTTCCTTAGTATTTGAAAGTATAAAAGTCGAGATAAGAACTTGGTAAGGCCCGCATATGAGAAACATGTCCGGTTTACCTAGAAAATGGGGAATGTGTGTTATATGTGGGAGGTCTCGGGGTCCATTCCCAGGTGGCCACCTCTATAGCTCGTCGTTACTCGGCTAGGCAGTGTCAGGCGGGTCAGTTGCTTTGGTGGCAGAGGTGGCTCTCAACGTGGTGCCAAGCCGGCTTGGTGTTCAATGCGATGGAGGTCGAGGGAAGGCATGAATCATGTGTTCAATACAACGAGGCATGTCCTGGCACTACGGCACCGAGAGGTAACAAAACCACTTTTTATCCAACGAGTAGTGGTATAATGGTTCTTGGGTCTCCTTGTAATTAGGAGGTCCAAGGTTCAAATCTCGGCTCCGTGTTAAGCGGCATACTACCAACAGTTTGGATACTCTAGTGATAGGGCACCACGATAATGTGGTTTAACCAAGACATTAGCCGAGAGCTTAAAACTTCCATCATTAGATGGTTCCACAGCCGGTGTGGGTTGGTGATACCACAATGGGCTAGGGCCCTATCCCCAGGTAACCTAACCAAAAAAAAGGCATGTATGTGAGAAGGAAATTTTAGTTATCATTCATGTAGAAAAACAATGGCAACAATATCTCATGGATAGGCACTTGAGAATAATCATGATCAAGTTAAGTGTTTTTGGAGCAT
This sequence comes from Taxus wallichiana var. yunnanensis, assembly GCA_018340775.1. Lineage (NCBI taxonomy): Eukaryota > Viridiplantae > Streptophyta > Pinopsida > Cupressales > Taxaceae > Taxus > Taxus wallichiana. The sequence goes on from CM031237.1 coordinate 754,322,380, forward strand.
TCATTGTCATCTAAAAACAAAATAAAAATGGGTCACCAAAACGTTGGGGTATGAATTCAAATAATTTATAAGAGGGACAAGGAGAATATCCCAATTGATGTTCTCTCTTGACATGGGGCATAGGAAGGAACAATTTACAACATATATTTACTTCAACCATAATGGGCGGAAATGAAATGGGTATAATAGAATGGGAGACCCCAATAATGGAACTCATTCAACTTCTTCGACAAGACCCATCTTCAAATAAAAAAGCTTCATGCGGAGAATATTTTAATGGTATAAATACAGTTATTTTTATGCAAAATTAAAATTCAATATCCTATTGCAAAATGTATGACTTGCCAATAAGGAGTCGAAGGTTCTTAAAGACTTAATACAATACAAAGAATGATTTCTTTGGGAAGGTCTCAAAAGGGATGTATAGAAATTTGTAATAGAATATTTCATATGTCAACAATGTAGAGGAAAAATTAAGAATCCAAATCTATCACATCCTTTTAGCTATTCTAGCACGTTCTTTAGGAGAAAATATCAATGAATTTCATTACAAGGTTGCCCAAGTCAAACAATATAGATGTGATATTGGTGGTCATTAGAAACTCACTCAAGTATGCAAATTTTTGTGAACTCTCTCACTCATTTCAATCTATTCACCGAAAAGATACAAAAATCCTGGCACCTACAAAATCATTATGAGTGACCTAGATCCTATATTCGCAAAGCATGTTCTCAAGATAACTATTTTTTGCATGAAGCACAAAACTAGCACATAGATTGTGAGAAAATGTCTAAAGTAGTGTCTTTGTTGTTTTGCTTTATACAAACAAACGCAATGGTCTAAATATCTTTCAATGGTAAAATTGTGGTATAACACCACATTCCATACTTATACAAAGATGACTCCATTCAATACTCTTTATGATTATTCCTTTCCATCCACTATTAACATACAAGGTCATTCCAAAACCCATGTGATGAAGGACATATTTAACAAAAGCGGGACACTCTTTTAATCCTCAAGAAAAAAAATTATTTGTCTCAAAGCAACAAATCATCCGAAAGTGAGGCATTTTGAATAAAGGTGATTAAATCTTCCTTTGATTGTAATCCTATAAAAAAATCATTAAAACAATATAACCAACAAAAAGTTGACACCAAACTTTTATGGTCCTTATAAAGTTCTTCAATGGATTGTAGTGTTGTGTACAAATTGGAGCTTCCACATAAAAATCATCTTATATTTCATGTATCTTGCTTGAAGAAATTCATTGGTGACAAGCTTTTGTTCCTATAAAAATTAACATAGATGAAATAGGGAAGCTTGTCATAGAACTAGAGCGGCCTTAGAGAAGAGGGCGAAGTAGTTGTGTAAATAAACTATCTCAAAATTTGCCAATGTCACATTCAATAAGGGAAGATGAGTAGTTTATGTAGAAACATCAAGAGTCAATATGCATTGAGGAGAACTCTTCTTTAAAAGGGGAGGGCATGTTATGCCCCTCATATTCAATCTTCATAAGTGGATTAATGATATGGTGTGTCTAACTTGTAGTATGCAAATCTTTATCTTTGTATTTTTTAATGCTTGATATTTCTTTTGGTCAACCTAATTTGGATTGTGGATTCACCCCTTTCTAATTATGTTTATAAATAGGTATCGATAGACTTAAGGATAATATTTGATAGGAATTTCACATGTCAAATATAATATTTGGTGATGACAAAACATCTTCAAAGATTGTCATCAAATGAATGCTAAATAGATATTTATTATTGGATTTGATTTTGCACGATAACACTTACAAAAGATATGGATGTTTACATTAAATTCAAGCTCATGTAATGCAAGGTTACAATAAATTCAAGTTCATTTTAAAATTTCATTCAATTTTACAATAAATTTAATAGGTTTGTACCATGAGGAAGATTAATGATAATAAATGCTTTATTAAATGAATAAACATTTATAATACATAAAAATTAATAAGAGAGGTGGCTTATGTGAATGACCTCCATCAAGTGGTGACAAGTTAACTTTATAATAGGACATAAAATACATGAAAATTTTCAAAAATGCAAGGATAGACATCAAATCTCTTCGTTGGATTGACTCTTCTAAATCATGACAAAGTTGATTTCCTTATTTTAAATTATAATTGCTCTACATTTTGGATGTTTCCCCCTAAAATTACCGAGTGTCGTTTATCATTTACATCTCACTATCTTTATATGTGTGTGTTTATTTTTGCATCCAAGTTGATGTAAGATTGTTCTATGAGTTATTTTAATTAGAAACACCATAACACCTATAGCTAACACCGAGTGTCTCGTAACTTGTTGAAGAACTTATGCTCTTGAAAGGAGGCCACAAGTTGAAATCTTGTAAGGGGTAGATTATGTATGCCACATATATTTCAAGCACAATTGGTTTTCTCTTTTGCACAATGAAAGTACAAGGTGGTCTCATATGCTATGAGATGCCATGCAAACCCAAATCATGGCACCTAACAACATGGACCTTAGAAGGGTAACTTTCCTTTCTTATAGTGTATGGGGTTGTTAAGTAGTTGAATTGGATGACACATAACCCATGGTTAGGTAGAATGAGTAAGATGTATGACTTGTGAAATAATGTCATGATATGACTATTTTGAGTTTGTAGCCATAACTTTTGTCATTTTTTTCTTATTTATGGTTGTGAATACCAACCAACCACCATTTTATTGTAAACCATCTATGTACTTTTAAATCTTTTCATTTTTATTAATAGATATGACAAAGCATTTCCAATAAAAATGCAATAAGTTGTAATAAGCATTTAATTGACCTAATGTGTATTAGATGAGTTAAGAATTTAAACATTAAGTTGTCCATTGTTAATCAATTATATCATATAGTATAATGTAATAGGTTTCGCTCTCACAATAAGAGATCTCTTTTGTAATCATTGATTAGATCCAAGCCACATTGTCCGCTGTACCTATGTACTCATACATGTTTGGTTATGTTTTTGTATTTAATATTTAATTCTTAACAAGTGTTATCAAATCAACACCTTTGCACTTGTGCATTTGTTTATATTTATATTTTTCATTAAATATTAATAAATATTAGAAGCACATCATCATATTTATTAATATTTAATGAAAAATGTAAATATAAACAAATGCGCAAGTGCAAAGGTGTTGATTTGATAACACTTGCTAAGAATTAAATATTAAATACAAAAAAATATAACGATTTCTAGCATTTCATAATTTTTTAAAAATTATTATTTTCTTTACAAAAATTTTACTAAATGGCGTTAATCTAGCATTTGCATTATTATGTCATGTTAAAAAATATTTCTAATAAATAAAATAGGATCCAAACTCCACCCTATAACCAAAATATTGTATTTTTCAATAGACCTATATAAGAAAAAAACTTTAATAATAGTCAAATAGACATCAAATTCAAAATTAGAATTAGAAATGAACACACATAAACATTACAACCCACAACCGCCCACCCAAATGCCATTGTATACCATCTCTCAATATAATAAGTACTTAGTTAACCTAGTATATATTAGATCTGTTAAGAATTTAAATATTCGTCTATTACATTAGAGGCTACACAAGGAGGCATCTATCATTATCCAACATTAATCAATTATACTAAATAGTAAAATAGTGTAACAAGTTTACCTCTCACGATAAGAGATCTCTTTTGTATTCCTATTTTAGGGATAACATATATTGTATATTATGGCACATTGCCCACCATACCTTTGTACTCGTGCATCTAGTTATATTTTCACATATATACTTTTAAAAATATTTGGTTTTTAACGGTGCTACCAAAGCAATGCCTTTATATTTTTGCATTTCCTTATATTTTAGCATGTTTTGTTAATTAAATATTTGGTTCTTACAAGTGCTATCAAAGCAAGAATTTGGTCAAAATTAAATATTTATTATTTTATTTAAATTATTTTATAAAATCATTTGGAAAATCCACCAATCTTGTAATAATAAAATTTCAAAAATAGTCCACATAATTGTTTTAAACCAACAATGTCATCGTGCTTATAATGTTCCTAATCACTTGAGAAATATTAGGTCAAAAGGCGGGTTCTCTGTAGAAAGCCGGGGGCTCGACATGCGGCAGACATCTTACGGTTCAGAAACTCTGCATCGTCGACTATCTTGACGGTGAGAAATAGTTACGTACATGGTAATCATGCCTTCCGACATGGGACGAGACAATAAGAGTTCAAATTTTTTGGTTGACAATGTACTTTCATTTCTGCGCCTTACACGTGTCCACG